>VZTL01066162.1:0-47907 GCA_013400535.1 Scopus umbretta | reverse complement strand
AAAAAGAGGAATATTAAAAAATACTCTATTGGTTTCTCTCAAATTGGACACATGTACTGCTTGGTGTAAAATCAGGAATAACATAACCTCTCTCAATGGTAGAGAGCGCAATCTCAGCCAATTATAGCTACAGCATGGCACAGGAGGTAGAGCCCACGATGCTCTCGTGCCCTGCTCCTCACCACATCAGTGGCTGAAATCCAGGAGTTACAGCACAACCTCTGTGCCTGTGTACCTCACACCCACCTGTAGTGTACAGTGCGATGCTTTCCTTTCTTTACAGTGCTTGTTAGGTAGCTGTCAGTAATGGGGTTGAGCGGCACGTGCATATCCATCATCAGCATCGGAGTGATAGGTAATAATTTGTTTTGACATTTGATTTTCTGGCCTGCTGTTTGGCTGGTTTATGCAGTTGGGTTAATATTATCAAAACACAGACGATATCTGTACGCTGGCAAGACCACCCCCGACCCGTGCAGTATGACAGCACCTATAGCTATTGCTTGCCATAACCCGTTTGTCATGAGTCGTTTTCATTTGCAACATCTAGCAGTGCTGTATCTCCTGGTGTGATGTCTCATTTATCAGGGACTTCTCCTTTTCTTCTCCTCCTTTTCTTCTCCTCCTTTTCTTCTCCTCCTTTTCTTCTCCTCCTTTTCTTCTCCTCCTTTTCTTCTCCTCCTTTTCTTCTCCTCCTTTTCTTCTCCTCCTTTTCTTCTCCTCCTTTTCTTCTCCTCCTTTTCTTCTCCTCCTTTTCTTCTCCTCCTTTTCTTCTCCTTCTTCTTTCCTGTTTTTATGTGTATGAGATCTGGAGGGAGAAGCTGTAGACCACATCCCCACGCCATGCTTTCCATAGTGGCATGGAGGAATTGTCCAGTGAGAAAGAGGTGCTAGAACATGTGTGAGCTACATGTGTGCAATGAGGTGCGACACAACCAGGTGTCACTGACAAAATCTCCATAGTCAAAGGAAACACCTACAGAGAAATACCCTTCCTACTCTGTGATGTGCTGTGATGGAAATCACCCTGGTCTCCACCTGATATGTGTGTGTGGATTAGACACTGTTCCCATAATCTCTGGTGTGTCAGCCAAGCTAAAATTTCAAGAAGTCAGACATTCATGCTCCCATATCTCACATATCTACCCACCTACATTTCTTTTCTAAAATTTGTCTGTCTGTAGCATTTGTCTCCAATTTGAATGATTTTTTTTTTCTAGATTATGTGCCTCTTCTGCTTTTGAATACTTATTAAATATCCTAATTCTCCTCCTGAGCTCAGACCTGGCCTCGGAGGGCACAGTTCAGCTGCCTGAATGTAGACACCCAGCACCATCCAAGGGTCCCTGGTTAGGCAGGGTGTCCACACAACCCTGGCAGGTACATCTCCACGTCTGCCAGATGTCCCAGCAAGTACCCATTTGTAGTGGATTATTTCATTATCTTAAAAGTACACAGCATGTCAGGCACTGATGCGAGGCTGAGAAATTTAAATACATTTTGTAACTCCATTATTGCAAGGCACTGAAATAAATCCCCTTCTGAAGTTGGCTAACTTCCTTGGGTCGGCAGATTTTTAATTCTTCAATATTCTGTTGCCTTAAAAACAGTTGCTTCCAAGGGATGTCATTTTAAGAGGATATATATCTGGAATTTCATTAAGCACATTTCACTTATGAAATCTTTAGTGACATACTGGGGGAAAAAAAAAGGAGATTTAGCAAAGGATTTGGTAGTGCTGTGAGTTTTCTCTTATCAAGTATTTCTAACTGTCCAGGATGTCTTCACGCTTCCCAATTGTAGAAGAAAGGGTCAGAACACAGAGAACAGCCAGACTTAAAATCAGAGAGAACGGTGAAAAAGTTTCACATAGGTTTTTTGAGCATGGTAGAGTTTTTCAAACTGTTCAGCTTAGTGCAATAACGTGTTTTAATTGCCAGAAAATAACAGAGAATAAATAAAAGTTCCTAAATTTACAAGTATATAGTGACTCCCTCTTTTCTTTGGCCCAGTGTCCTCCCATTTCTCGCTGCATTTCTCTTCTCTGCTACATGTGCTTTGACTTGGCCTGCTGCAAACAAAATTTCAGCTAGAAGCCTCTTTCTTATGGCAAGTCTGATGGACTACACAGCATTTAATGTAGTCTTCTTTCCATGCTCTGAATTGCTGTAAGCGGGCAGGCATGCATTTTTCTGTAATGCCAGATTTTGATCTAGTTGAAGATGCCCCTGCTCATTGCAGAGGGTTGGACTAGATGACCTTTAAAGGTCCCTTCCAACCCAAACTATTCCGTGATTCTATCTTTAAACCACAGCAGCAGCACTTTTACAATAAAACACAAGTTTTGGTGCCTTTCTGCTACAAGGATGCTCTGTCCAGTCAGAAACCCTGTTTATGACCAGACTTTGTGGGTTTCCAGCACCTGACTGTGGTGTTCAAACCTAGTCATAAAAAAAAATTAAATCCCCCTGTGTGCTAATTCTGAAACTAATCTGGAAACAACAGAGATTTCAATTGCAGTACAGAGGAGGTTTGAGCTGGAGTCAGCATGCAGACTGGCTGAGCTATGCTACGCAGGAAACTTGTTAAAAATCTCAATACCAGGATTATAGTGTACATAAAAAATTCAGTTTCAGTACTCTTAAAATTCACCCTTTCCCAAATATCCGTCTTCATATCCCAAAGGCACATGAGCAGCTTTTATATGCCTTAAAATCTGAAAAAATTAAATTAAAAACTCATTATGAGAAGTGGGCAGTTAATAAGAAAATCCTAAACCAGACTTATCAGCTTAAGGCCCTTCTTTATGAAACTTTATTACAGGTGCCTGAATTGAAACATCCTCTTCTATACATATCTCACCAGGAAGTATAGTCAGACCTGTAGAGTAGGTTTTGCTCACTTAGAATCTGAACTCTGTCACATAATTCTTGTTAGTCTGGTTTACATGTAAATCAGGAAAAATAGGTTTTCAAAGTTTTGTTCAAAACAGCGCAGTTATTTGCTACTTTGCACTTTGAAGAAAGAGAAACAAATTTGAGGCTTGACATTCCAACAAATGAATTAATTTCACCTTCTTTTAAGGAAGACAGTTATTTTAGAGAGTAAGGGCGAACGACACAGTCTGCATGTTGGAAAGCTCTCCTCCTGCCATGCTGGGTGAGATGTGGAATGCCAGCACTGTTGCGGCAATTCAGCCAGGTCAACGTGTTGAACCATTGTTGGTCTTCAAGGCGGTGGAGCTTTACAACCGGTTGTTCTTCTGGCCTGCTTTTCCCCAGCTGTACAAACCTGTTCAGGTTCCTCGGTTGAAGCCAACACGGTGCAGAGGCTGGGGAAGAGCCGTGCTGGTGATCCAGCTCATCCCCAGCACCCGGTTCTCTGCCAGCCTTATCATCTGGGAGCTTTTCCATCTCGGTAGCTCAGCAGAGATCACAGGGCTACGTGGCAATACACTGAGGAAATCAATAGACTAATCCAGGCTGACCTAATGGATTTATCAGGTAACACATGAATTAATGACGTTCTCAGGATCGTGCCCCAACACAGGCAGCAGAGGGCAGGACACGGCTCCAACACCAGTTCTACAGCTGCCTTGGGAGACGTGGGCAAGTCACTTAGCTTTTAGTTCTGCAGCTGAAGGGAAGCATGGGGCTGTCAACCATTGTAAGGCAATGATGTATCTGTCCAAAAATGTTTTATTATACAAATGTATGTATATAAATTCTTTTTTTTTTTTTATGAAGCTTTGTAGGCAGTTCCAGCTGTTTTAAAATCTATGCCTCTATTTAAAAGATAGCATTACTAATTACACCTGACAATCAAATAGTCTGCAGAAAGGTATCAGCTACCTTTTCCTGCTGTTCGTTCTGTAGGCAAGAAACAAAGGTATGTTAGACAAGAGAGCAAATGAAATGTTCAAAGGATTCTTCTCTAAAACTGGAAAATAAAAGGCTGTGCTATCAGATCAGAATTTTAACATATACTGTTTCCACTGGCTCCCGAGATAAAATCTTTTATTGTTGAGTATAACCATTGTTAAAGGTCACTGTTGCAAAGGCTACATCATTTAGATGAGATGAGATCCCATTTTGGATAAATTCACAATTTTTCTCCCTAACAAGGAGATAGTATCAGGATTTGAATGTACAAGAGTGCCGGGTTACAGATTAAAGGCTTTTGTGTTCTGGAAACCATACTATGCCAGATTTCATGAGTTTCAGTGAGACGTGCAAGTCCCCAAAGTCAAGTTGGTTGATTAAAGTGGTTCTTTATAGCCTTTGAAATACAGATAAAGTACAACTTTCCTACACGGGGTTAATGTAGAATTTTTTTTCCTTGACAAGGCTATATGCCTTTCCAAGGACATAATTTTAATCTCTTTTTAAACCTTTCATATGAACGTTGTAAAAAGCTCCTTTGTGTTGTAATGCATTTTTATAAAATATCTAAATTTCTATGCAAACTTCGAACCCCGTTTCATAAGATATATTTATCTGGAAATGGTTATCTTGCAGCAGAATAGTGTCTTGTGTCATCATTTCTGTGGCATCTTTTCATACTGTCACAAGAATTTAACATCTGATAATGAAAAAAAATTAGTGCTCATTGTCAGACATGCAAACTTCTTTTTTTTTAATATCCTTTTACTATTACGTGCTCTTGTCTCTGAATTCCTGGCAAGTACTCTAAGAGTCTTTGAACCAAGGTGAAACCTGTGCGTTCCTTCCTCACACCGGAGAGTCTGAAATGAGAGGGTTTTCTTCTGCTGCTTCTGAAAGAAAGGGTATTGCTTTCCTCTCCTCTGTTCCGCTTTGTCTTCATATTCAAAGAGTAAATCTTGTAATTTAATCCAAAACTAGTCATTACTTGAGATTTTGAAGAAATAACACCAGTAAAGGCAAAGTATAAAGCCAGTGGCTGCTGTCAGCTGCAGGAGCACGATGGAGATTATCTGCACCCCGTCATAAGATCAGCTTTAGAAATGCAAAAATTTAGGGCTTGCTGTTGTTTTTCAAACTCACCCGACAGAATTGAAACCAGCACGTTGAGACCACACTGAACACTACTCATCGTTCCTTCTCCCAATAAACAAGTGGGTGGTCTGGCTCCACCACACCATGCATAGAGCTGTGAGAGCCCCTTTGTGGCAGGTGAGGCATTGTAGAACAGAACAGAATAGAATAGATAGGATAGAATAGAATATTTCAGTTGGAAGGGACCTACAACGATCATGTAGTCCAACTACTTGACCGATTCAGGGCTGACCAAGCTAAAGCATGTTATTAAGGGCATTGTCCAAATGCTTCTTAAAGACTGACAGACTTGGGGCATCGACCACCTCTCTAGGAAGCTTGTTCCAGTGTTTGACCACCCTCTCAGTAAAGAAATACTTCCTAATGTCCAGTCTAAACCTCCCCTGGCGCAGCTTTGAACCATTCCCACGCATCCTACCACTGGATACCAGGGAGAAGAGAGAGCACAAACCACTGAAGATGAAGGCAGAACTTCCAAAGCATTCTTTAAAAGTTGGTGAGCTAATTGTCATGCACTTCCCTCCGCTCAGCTGGGCAAGGCTGACTTCTGCCCAACCACGTCGAGCTGGTGCCTGCTGCCCGAGCAATTCATTTCTGAATGAGGACCATGACAGCTGGGCCTTGTACCAGCGGAGCAAAACAGCGAGCTGGCAAGAGAGTGTTGGGCTATATAGATAACGTTTTGGGAGGCATTTGCCACATGGCATATAACTAGTCTGAAGTATGATACGTATACGTGGATTGACTGTGATCCAAGTGAATGTGAAGTTGAAGCAGGGACGCTGCAGTGCAGGGGATGTTGTGGGCATGAGCCTGAAAAACCAACAGCAGAGAGGCTTACATAGGGGTTGCTGGCTGGTGTAATGCAGAGCAGGGATGCCGTGGACTGCCTCAGAAAAAAGCGAGGACGTCAGCGCGTAGAGGGTGATCATCATTTGAGACCACACCAGAGTGAGTAGTTCTTTAATAAAACACAATCAAGAAATGAGCAGCTGAAAATCTGATTTGCACACAAAATATGGTTGACTTTATGGAGGTTTTGTGGAGATTCGAGTGAGCTTGTGGTCTCTGCTGCACAATGGCAACAGTGGAGCGAGAACCTGGAGGTCGCTGTTTGACTGTCACAGAAGCTGATACCCAAGTCTGACCCATACGGCATAGAGGGGGTAGGATAACTTGCAGACCTAGTACAGTCATCCGTACAGCAAACGATATTGGAAATTAAAGGTCAGAGAATTGATAGTAAGGCTTTAAAAAAACAGCAATTAGGCTGCTAGGAAGAAAAGCTAAATTACCAGTAGTAGGAGTAGGGAAAAAAAAAAAGAGGATTATTGATCTAAATATCAAGTTGGCAGATACACAGAGTACAATCTAGAGGTTTTTTACACCTCTGGGCTTATTCAACCCTCACAATAAAAAATGCAGGCCTGTAAAGATGGAATAAGAAGCAATCAATTAAGATGGCATTTGCTTGTTTCTGTGCTGTAGCTGGGCAGGCACATCACAATTAATGATTTATTAGGAGATTTTCGTCTTTTTTTTTTTTTTTTTTTTCATTTTACACAGATTGCTGCAACCAGACCACAGTTGCTTATTAATTTGCCTGCTATTCAAGCGTCTTTGTTAAATACCGTGCGGAAAAGGTAAACAGTTGGCTCGCATGCCAGCACTTGGTTGGGAGTATATCCTTCAGGATGGAGGAGCTGTGGGTTGGTATGCAGCCTGGGTGCCTGCCCACACGGGTTGCGTGGGCAAATGCAACCCTCTGCGTGCTGGGTTCCCCGGCTGCACGTCGTGCCCTATCTAGAGCTTGCTGCGTACCAGGGTGGCCTGGCAGCAGGAAGCGGTGAGAGATGGGACACCCCACGCCACGTGCATGCGTGTGCTCGCTCACTCTCGTTTTGGTTTCTCTTGACCAAGGGGACCTGGAGAGAAGATGCAGCACTTTGCGGCTGTCATAGCTGTCAGGGGGAGAGCTCAGAGTCTAATAAAAGGACTAAGATGCCCTTATTCTTCGAAGTTAATCCATAGCTATAGGTCATAAAATACTCTTTCTCTGGACAATTCAGCCCTCATAAACTACTTCTGCCTGTAACAAATGTTGTGTCCTCATTAGCAAGTCTTAGAGACAACACAAAAATCTTTCCTGCAGACATTCATGTGAACAAGTCATTGCTTTCACAGCTTTTTAGCAAAATCAGCTAGAAGAAAAGTAAGAACATTGGGAAAAAGGAATTCCCTTTAGAAGGAAGCCTGAATAATTATCTTTGTATTCATCCATCTCAATTCCACACCTCCCTAGGAGTGGCTGCAGTGAGCTAATTGGTTTTACTCTGCTGTGCGTGGCTTCACCGCCCAGACTCCAGATTTATTGCACAAAGTCAAGTCATTGTGTGAATTCATCATTTGTCCCCCCACATCAATCCCTCTCTCCTCCATGTTGTCCGCATGTCTGTATGCCGAGTGAGACAAAAGACAAACTCTGGGATTAACCAATTTTAGTATAATCTGATGCAACCTGAAAATCAGAATGAATTATTACCTTTTGAACAAGACATGACTTCACACAGGCCAGCACTAGAGGAATGAGGGAAGGACTTTTGCCAGCACAGGCTTTTATGGGAGGGGAAGGAAAAAAAGCCCTACAGAATTTAAGGATTTAAGAACATGCCAGGTTCAGAACAAATCCTTATCTCAGAAGGGAAGCAACGTGTGTTAACAATCAGCCATAGAAATCCTTGTGAATGGTCTTTAAAAAAGCACTCTGGAAATTAAGGATTTCAAATGCAACAATTGAAAGTGAAGCTAAATGAATTACAGGGGAATATGAGTAAATGCTACAAGTATAGGTCAAGCACTGCTTTATCAATCTTATGTTTACTTCAGCAGCTCCTCCATTGCCCATTGTTTTACCTTGTTTGAATAGATGTGCTTCTCTTTATTTGAAAATCAATTGTAATCTTATGAAAGAGAACTTACAGCACAGGGAACGCTGCAAAGCAGCACAGTGAAAGATGGCATTGTTCATTATCCTAAATTACTCTAGGGTAGGGAGGGAAGGACATTAAGGAAGTGTGGGTCGCTTCAAGCTGCCATCCTTCCTTTAGCAGATGTAATTTAATGTCATTGCTTAATTTTATTAAAGGTAAAGACAATTGTGGACAATACACGTTACAGCATTTACTTATAATAATGATAGTGGGGGAGTGTCAGAAGGAGGAAAGACAGGCTCCGGTTTGGATTCCCAGTAGCTGCTGATCCGTAGCTGATGAAAATTGTTCTGTTCTTCAGGGTGCGTCTCTCCAAGATCTGCTTCTTAACCCGAGTAGCTTTGGATGGCTCCTTTGATTCCTGTGTTTGTACTCTGTTCTCATCAGAAAAATAGTTGGCTTTATGAGCGTAGTAGACAATATCCACCCTCAATGTTGCATAGGACTGATCATTCCCTAACTATACCTAATAGGTGTCAACAACAACTGGATGAACTCCTGGATTGCTCAGTATATGCAGAGCATTGGGATTTTTTACCATAATGGAAAAGCTTTATAGACTGTTACAGTCTTCCTTCAGGCTTTATATTGAGATGTGTGTGTGTATTTGTAATTTTTTATATACCTCATATTTTTAAGATTTTAAATGGGATTTTTATATGCCTCATATTTTTAATTTTTTAATGCGATTTTTCCATGTAACCCAAACTCATTGGCAGCACCTGGGTGAGCTACTAAAGGTGTTCAGCAGCCTGTAGGACTAGCCCTCTTATATGTGTTAAATACAACTAATGGCTTGCTCTTCATGAGTTAATTCTGTTTGATTCTGCAAGGCATAAGGCTGGTAGTAACGGATGAAAAACTGTGGTCCTAGGTCAAAGATTTGAGATGGTTGCACAAAGTGCTGAACTCCTCTGAAATTACAGTATGATACTTTGATGTTAGCAGTGCAGCCATCTCCTAAAAGAGACTTGGGGCTCATCAACTTGTCATTGCTAGCATGCCATACAACATTAATTTCATGTAATGGGCGATAACTCGTGTGGATTTAGTAGGAGACGATCCTGCTTAACTAATCTCCTTGAGTTCTTTTGAACAACTTTCAGACAAGGTTGGTAATAGGAGTGTATGTATGATATAATCTAATGGATTTTTTAAGAGGCTTTTGATAAATTTCCATATGATATTTCCCCCGCTTAAGCTATGTGCCACAGAGATTCCAAATTGGGCAAGAGAATGAGTAAAAAATGAGTAAAATCATGGGAAATAAAGAGAAAATAAGAGCTGTAGCATGTACTGGAACTAGAATTATCCCACAGCTTCCCACTGTTCTTCCCCACCACTCAGCACGGCTGGAAAGAGATGCCATCTGCATTCACTAATGAAAACTTGTTTAGGACAGGTGCATAACGGAAAAGAGGGCAAAATGCCATTCAGGATATCACTAAAGGGCAAATTTAAATTTACATTAACACAAGGCAGATTGAATATTTTTGCTGTCAGTGGTGGAATAATATATACTAAATATAAGCGCACATAACTGAAAGACTCCAGTGGATGGGTATGGGTTCGGAGTGGAAAGGGACTCTTGTGCTAACAAAGGAATGATTTATTATCATTTACATAACCTGGCATTTGTGCACACCAAAGGCCAGATTTTCAGAAGTGCTCTGCTCCTGCAGTTTGGGGCCAGGATTTCAGTTGCAGACTCAGAGCCAGCCGCTCCCTTCGTTTCCCCAGTGTTTAATTTGCCATATGTCAATCAGAGTGTTGATTCGCAAGTGCTGCTAATAGGCAATGCTGAGAGATGAGGACAGTTGAAAATTTGGGTATGTGTCTTACTGGCAGCTTTTGAGCCCCAAACGCTGGAAGTATTCGCAGGCCAGGATCCCTGATCAGCCGTGTGATAAATCAAGGACTGGAAAGCAGAAAAGAATGCAGCTAATGTGTCAGGATATGCCTGGACTGGACATGGTCCATGAAAATCAGTGCTAAATGAGAGAATTAAGCACCAGGAAAAGCTATGGCAAAATCACAAGAAACACTTTAAATAATGAGACAAAATCAAATCAAGGGCAAGAAGGAAAGAAAATGAAGTAAAATCACTGAAGAAGCAATAAAATGCCATCACTGAAATCTGAGTGAGGCAAAATACCTCAGGTTAAAGGGATATAGTCGTCCTAAAAAAATGCATATTTCAGTCTGCCATTTTTACCTGCTGTTGACAATTAACTCTCTGATTGCTGTAACTGAATGACACCATCAGGAACATTTTTTGTTCGTTTACTTTGAGCATTTGCTGAAACATGGGCAGTGGCTGGGTGATAGCAGGTTTGTTCTCCTTTGGACTCAGAGGTGAGACTAGACTTTGAAAGGTTTGGAAAAATATTCAAATTATAAAATAGGAAAACGAGAAGTGAGAAAGGGATGTGTTGCTCATGATGTACAGCCCCATGGTCCCCTTCATGGGACTGACTTCCCAGTCAGCGTGCTGATGTAAGGGAGAGGGGAGGTAGCCATAAGGACCGACAGAAAGCTCCCACCATGACTGCTCCTGTTTTTTATTTGCAGTATTCAGGAGAAGTTCCTGAGAACAGAGTGGAGGTTGTGGTGGCAAATCTGACAGTGATGGACAGGGACCAGCCTCACTCCCCGAACTGGAATGCCATCTACCGCATTATCAGTGGAGACCCTTCTGGCCATTTCACCATCCGGACAGACCCCGTCACCAACGAAGGCATGGTAACTGTTGTGAAGGTAAGAAGAAAGCCAAAGCACATCCATAGTTGTCACATTTTCAGCCAGCTAAGGCCACAAGTTTTGCCAGAAGCCTGCAGTTATTTCATGCCTTCTCTACCTGGGAATGTGAGTGCTCGAACCTGTTGTTTCTCACCTCTCTCTGTGGAGGAGTCCTGAATACTTTTACTTCAAGCGTATGCCACTGGTTCCAAGTTTCTCAACTCAGCCCAGCCCACCATAAGCTCTGATAAACTCCAAAGGCACCTCCCAGCATCCGAGCCTGACCTCCATGTCCTGCTCCTCCTTAGCTTCTTAAGCGCGGTAAGAGGGAATGATGGCACCTGGGCTGTGCAGCCCTGCCTGGCAGGTTTGGGGCAGAGGCTGCATTCGCTCCGGATTAGCTGTGGATCAGGGGTAGTGTTTTGCTGCAGGGGATCAGTCAAGTGATCCTCTGTGAAAGCAGGGAGTGCAGGAGAGATTTCAGGAGTGAATTTCGTGGTAACAGAAGGAAAGGAGAGAAGGTTTTCCTCTGATTGAGTTTCTTGGCAGAAAAAAGCTGGAGAAATTTTCCTTTTCCTAATATCAAGCAGTAAACATACAGTGTGGGCCAGATCCTCAGCTCAGAATAGCTCCAGTTAAGGGAAAGCCACTCCCCAGGTGCTGCTCCTCAGCAGAGGCTCTTGTCCAAAGACTCTGAGAAGTAAGACTGTAAATACCTACCGTCCCTTCTTTCCTCAGTCCATTGCCTTCAGCATTAGGAGAGCTGGAACCCTCAAGGTAGCCGCAGCAAGTACCAAATTCTGTTTCCCTCCTTGCCTCCAAAGAACATGACTTTATCTTCATTTGAGTGTTCACTTCCCATTCAGTTACAGTGAATGCTTCTGCAGTCATTACACACAGCCAAAACATAACCAGATCCTTTCAGCATTCACTGAATCGCTTCACAGATAAGATGCCTGTGGATGCTCCCTCTGACTACCAAAAAAGTGAAGGCATCACAAACAGGCTCCTGTGATCTGTAGGTTGCACCACACGTGCTGTGCACTGCACCTGAAAAGAAGAACACATGCTGTGAAGGACAAAGCCTGCATGTTTTGATAAGTCTGTCCTTCTTTAATGAAAAGTTTTAATCCACAACTTATGATGAAACACTAATGTTTAAAGAGCAACGTGATTTAAAAATAGCTCTGTGTTGAAAGAAAGAGCCCTCCGTTGTAGCTAATAAGTTGCAGTCATTCTTAATACTTAAAGTTTGGGTATTAGGAAAAATGACATCAGTGAAATGCCAATGAGGTTACGCTGGTAGGAACGTGTGAGCTTGTGAGCTTGTCCTGTTCTCTGCCCCTTGGGCTATGTGTGTGTGCCTGCAGATGCCACTTTGCTGAAACTTTAAGGGAGACATCATCTTACCTGCTAGATGGTATTTCAGCAGGGTCCTTTTATTTATTGCTCTGTAATGACAGTTGACAGCCTTATCTGGTGCCACGTTACAAAACCTCTTCAAGCTTCACAGTAGTTCTAGACACGTGTATATGGATGCATATATGTATGTAAGTATACATGTATCCATATGTATGTATTTTCTGCTTAAACAGAAAACATTCAACAAAGTAAAATGCAACAACTTCACTTCCGTCAACGTCAGCAGCCAGTCTGAAATCGAAATGCCAACGTTTTCACTGTGAGCAGGGGAGAACCCCTTATTCTTAATCTAGTAAAGCATCACAACTGTAGTTTAAAGGCACATCAAAATGAACAACAGGGGGTTTACATGATCATCACTGCTACACTAGGACTTCTGCATAATGAACCATCCCTTATTCAGAACTTGCAGGCAAGAAGCAGGACAGATTTGGCAAGACACCATTGATGCTGGTGTTGACTTTCCACTGTTATGGAACCCACAGTGATCACAATGCAAAGAACCACGTGAAAATCCTGTCTTGTCAAGATGAGCTCAAAGCTTGAAGTCTCATTGAATGTCATCACTATGTAAAATTACCTGATCCTACTGGGCACCCAGAGTTTCTTACCCTTATCAAGGCAGGAGACTTTTTGGTGTATATTCAGCAAGGAGAACAAGTGAAATTGCTTGTGATTAAATTTTCATGGTGAAGAAGGGAAGACTCTTAGGATTCCACCACCTTCTTTGAAATATTTTGTTCTCTGTTAATAAGTGAATATGCTTAAAGGTTTGGGGAATGTGTGCACGCCAAACTGGGTGGCTGGTCAGAGCTTGTTCTTTGTGGTGTGGGAGCAGTCTCTTGCTGGTTTGATCCCTGGTGTAGGTTGAAAGCACCGGTAAAAAATGAAGTCAAGTAATGAACCTTTTATTTACAGACCCTGCATGGCTGGATTTTCATGTGGCTTTTTGAAGCTGCTTATACATAACTCCCCACTGCTGCAAGCAAAGGGGTTTGCATCTAGGCTACAGCAGTCACAGCACAGAGAAGGGCATTCTGTGCAGAATCCCACCCCTCCACCAGCAGCTCGGGGGCCAGAAATGTTTTCAAACCAAGAAGCTCTTCGGAGTTCAGATGATGCTCAGGGGCCATTTTACAGCCGCTCTCAACAAAACCCTATCTGCAGCTCCAGTCCAATCGCCGGAACTGTAACATTTCCTTTTTCTGTTCATGCCTTTCCAAACCATTTCCATAACTGTGCAATACCCTTCAAAGAAAGCCTTGATCAAGGGGCAAGAGAAACTTCCCCTTCAGGTGAGACACCACAGAGTCTGGAGACTCCAAGAGAAGCAGTGGCTACCCGGTGGCAGCCGGCTAAGTAAAATGTTGTTATAAACTCTGCATGGATCAGAGCTGTGAATTTCTAATGGATATGCTTCTGAAGCTTCTGTTATTATTTGCCTCAACAATAACATAAGGCAAATTTGTTCTCTTCTTCTACGTTCAGAAAAGGAGGATACATGGTGGCAAGCCCTCGGCTTCACTCTGCTGCATCCAGGTCGGAGAGGCTAGTGAAGGAGGAGGATGTGCAGCATCTCCAGGGGGACGTTTCAGAGCCATTTATGCCAAACTGGACACCAAACATCCAACAAGGGGTATCTGCCAAAGTGCTGATTTTTAATTTTATGTCACGTGCTTCTTGGACATGAAATTAAAAAGTAGGCAACAGTCCAGCACCTCTTTGTCCCAGAGATAGCGGCTCTGTGGGCTTTTGCTCGTACTGTTGGCCTGATCAATATGCAGCATTTTCAGTGAGATGTGTGGAGATGGAAGGGGTTAGTGCAGCGTGAAGTTGTATTGGGTTTGCGTGGCAAGGTTTTGGTAGCAGCGGGGCTACATGGCTAGGTTCTGTGAGAAGCTGCGAGAAGCTTCCCGTATGTCCAGTAAAGCCCATGCCAGCCAGCTCCAAGATGGAGCCGCTGCTGGCCAAGGCCGAGCCCATCAGCGACGGTGGTAGCACTTCTGGGATAACATATTTAAGAAGGCGGGGTGGGGGGGACCTGCACAACTGCAGCCAGAGAGAGGAGTGAGAATGTGTGAGAGGAACAGCCCTGCAGACACCCAGGCCAGTGCAGAAGGAGGGGCAGGAGGTGCTCCAGGCACCGGAGCAGAGATTCCCCTGCAGCCCCTGGTGAAGACCATGGTGAGGCAGGCTGTCCCCCTGCAGCCCATGNCCCGTTATGGTAATTGCTGAGTGTTCTCTCCCTGCCCTTATCTCGACCCATGAGCTTTTCATTATATTTTCTCTCCCCTGTCTAGTTGAGAAAGGGAGTGATAGAGCGGCTTTGGTGGGCACCTGACTTCCAGCCAGGGTCAACCCACCACAGAAGAACATGCTGTGCTCTGTGCACCCTTATTCTCAGAGGGAGACAGTTTTAGGGAGCAGAAGTATGAACTGTCCTGGTAGAAATTGCTTATTATGCTGTGAAAGAAATTCTGCTTAGGGCTGGACTGTGTCTGGCTGCAAGGGGCTCTGGTCCCACCAGGGACAATAGCACAAGCACTGCTGTGAAGACACAGGCTCTTGATTTTTACCTTTTTGTTTCAACACCACATGTGAAATGGAACTCAGATGAGCACAGAAGAGAAGGAGGTAGGTCTGCCCTCTCTTGCAGACTAAGGACGCTGTGCCAGCGCGTGGCAGTGACGACTCCAGGACAGTCTGTGTGGGATGCAGTACTGGCTGATCCTGGGGCCATGCTCCCTGCTTTTCCCTGCTTTTCTGCAGCCCTGCTTTTCTTGCTCCCAGCAGGGAGGGAAGGAAGCTGAGTGAGCAGCAGTACATTTCGGGGGGGGATCCTATCAGATATGTGTGTGGTCAGCGTGTCCTGTGCATCGTTGGGCAGGGAGCCCAGTGGTTTCCTGCATCTGTCCCACCTGGAGTTGCTCAAATCACCTCCCCGGCTCCATCTGAGCCCCTGTGGGGAGGGAGGTGCAGACTGGCTGTGGATGAGGTTAGCAAACAGGCCAGCACAAAAAAAAAAAAAACCACAACTAAATCTGGAATATAAATTAAAGGAGTGTGAAAAGAAATTGAGGAAATGCATTAGTCAAATTGTTTCAAGGCCTTGAATAGTGTCTAAATGGGAACTTTTACCATGCATCTTTTTTGAATGCTGTACAAGTCCGTGAGTCAGTGCTGGTGGGTGTACTGGGAATCTTTATGCTTCCTTTTATTTATTAAATGTTGGCCCTGCCTGTCAGGAAACCATTTAGCAATAGGAACATTTGCACTTCAATCGAATAGAGATTCCACTGTTTTACCTTTTGCCCCTGAAATTTGTTTTTCTCATGTAGCCTCCTATGATTTGATTTCTCTCCTGACAATACTGGGTATTAAACAGAACATAGAAGCCAGATCTTGCTGATGTAAATCAGTACAGCTCTACCAAAGTCAATGTAACTGTGGCATTTTACACCATGAGCGTATGCTTTGCCGACTCAGCGCTGGAGAAGGTATTAGGGAGAACAGTTATGCTTCTAAATTCATAAATTACAGCAAAGCATTTTTTAACAAGCAGAGGTGTGATCCTGCATAACTCAAGCCTCCCTGGCAGATGATTAGCGACTTCCCTCATAATAATTAGTGGGATGGTTTAGAAATTATTATTATACTGTGGTTCAGTCAGTTGTGCCAGCAAAGGCTTTTCACTCCCTCTGGCTCCTAAGGTACACCGTCTTTACGTGCATGTTGAAACGAGATCTGTGGCCACCCAACAGTATAATGCATCTGTGGGAGTGTGCAGGCACCCTCAGGAGATCGTGAGGCGTCTTGTAGGAGGACAAGAGGTCCCACTGGAAGGACCACGCGATTAACCGGACCAGGCATTGTTCCTTGCAGCTCCACCTTTGCTAAACTCACTTAAGAGGAAAAATGAAGAGCACTTCAGGCTCATGAGTCCGTATAGACTGTACTAGTTACTTAGTCAGAAGCCTTAAATGCTAATAACGTGTTAAATACCTGTCCAGTCCCTCTTAACAGGCTCCACCTCTTGCATTTAGAGCAGCCCTTGGTGGAGCTGTTCATTCAATGCTCAGCTAACACAGGCAGGTTCTTTTTAGGAAACCACTTAACATTGGAACAAAACACAGGGCAAATCCTCCCCGCTGTTTTCAGTTTTTACTTTGTGGGGGTTTTTTTAACTATTTGACCCTCCAAATACTGGAAGGCCAAATTCTCCACTGGATTGAAGCTGGTCTGGATTTACACCTTCAGAAGAACTGAGCTCAGGAGGAGACAAGATGAGGCAATGACTTTGATATCATCTGCCTTCTAAATCTTGCAGCTTTCAGCCAGAAGGTAGAATTTGTTCTCTGCTTGGCTCTATATTTGCTTGTTTGTTTGTTTTAGGCAGTTGATTACGAGATGAACAGAGCTTTCATGCTGACAGTGATGGTATCAAACCAAGCTCCCCTGGCCAGTGGCATCCAGATGTCCTTCCAGTCAACAGCAGGAGTCACCATTTCAGTCACAGATGTCAACGAAGCACCGTATTTCCCAACGAACCACAAGTTAATCAGGCTGGAGGAAGGGGTGCCTACGGGGACAGTCCTGACAACGTTTTCAGCAGTGGATCCTGATCGCTTCATGCAGCAGGCAGTAAGGTGGGAGACCAGACAGCCAAGTGAGCTTGTGTACAGGAGGGGGATTTCAGCTGCAGAAGTTTGGGGGCAAAGCAGCTGAAAGCTAATTCACAAACTAACAGACGTGATATGAGGAAAATGCTTGGCAGGAACTGGCACCCTCAGTCGAGTGCTTGCAGAGTATCCCGCAAGCCTGTAAACTCGCAATCCTCCCCACTCCGGGTGAGCTAAGCTCTGAGCAGCTGGGTCCAGGAGGGCAGACAGAGTTGGCGTGCAGAGGAGCAGTTTGCAGCTGCAAATGCAAGCAGTCAGTAGCAAGAGGTCCATGTGTTGTTACAAAGACAGAGGACGGGGCTGCATTGTACTAAGTGTTTTGTCTCTGCCTTGTCAATGATGCTTTGACCTATGCTGTTCATGCGCTTTATAAACACAGAGGTTTAGAAAAAGGCAGCTTTGTTATTTCTGTTTTACAGGGGGGAAACTGAGGCACAGAAAGGGCTAGGGCTAGATTTCCAATGGGAATGACTGGGATTTTTAATCATGTCTTGTGTTGCTTTCAGAGGATGTAGGTTCAACCTGGTTTAAAAAGCACAGTGTGAGAGGAGCTGCCAGCCCATTCAGGGCAAGGCTCGCTTGGCTACAAACAGTTGCTGAACAGGCTTTTAAGGTGTCACACAGTTAAAAATTGCCCAAGCAGTCAAACACCCATGCATGTGCCATTGGCATTTGGTCTTTATCCAGTCCACATAAAGCACCCCAGCAGCCCTTGCCTGCTCTCTAGTTAGCCAGGTTTGTTCTGACCCTCCCTTTCTGTTCAGACCAACTGCTAAACCTAACCTTCCCAGTAGCTGCTTTCCCTATGAATGGGATTCAGCTGTCAAAATTGTAGCCTTCTAAAAGTCAGGTGTTTGATCTAAGCAGTTTCAGATTGGCTTTAGTCCATACTGCAACCGGGAGGGTGTCACTTGCTGTGTTTTGTCCCACCCGGCAGACTGGGGATTGAATCCATGGTCCAGGACCCCGACTCGCACGCCTTCCCACAGGGCGATACATTGGCAGAAAAGTGTGTGTGAAAGTGAGAGTCCTTGCGACACCTTTCACAAGTATTTCAGCCTCCATCTGTGCAGGCGAGAGATGCGGTTCCTGCTCTTCTTCTCCATCCACAGATTTTTGTTTCTTTTTTGCTCACAGTCTGTGAGGACCACAGTATTTTTGGCAAAACCTGAGTATACGACATGACCGCAGCCGAGGCCACTTAAACTTACATCAGTTGTGACATTTCGTGTCAGGAAGAGTTTGAAATATTTCACCTGGCACAGAGCTGTCTGGTCTAGAAAATGATAGTTTATTCACTGCCTCATCTTGTTGTCTTTAGACAGGTATTGCAACTTTTGAGGAGAGAGACCATCCTAACTAACAAGCCCGTTTTTCTTAGATTCTTTTTGAAATACTGGCCTTTGAAGGGTCTTTATTTCCCTGACATTTGTACCGAGGCTGGTTTTCAGAGGACAGCTCATTTCTGATTGAATACCCCCTCTAACCTGGAGGTGGATGATCTGTAATCCAAACGAGCGTCTGCCGTTTCTGGGAGAAGGACCAGCTCTGCTGAGCCATTCCTGTCATCACACAGTGCATGTGCAGGGTCGTGTAAGACTTTCTGTGAAGGTAAACAGCCAATTACTTGAGTTGTTTTTAAACTAGGGCTTCCAGGACACACAGTTCGTGTATACACCAGCACTTCGTTTCCAAACCCAAGTACAATCTCTCTCACTCCCTTTTCATCAGGACAGCCCAATGCCAAGGCTTTGCAAGAAGCAGTGGGGCCTTGTTGGGGTCCCATCTTTGTGAGCTATGCAAAGGATATTTTGTTTTATGTTTACAGTTGGCATTGGCGAGTTTGGAAAAAAGATACCCAAAAAGCTAAGCCTACAGATCCATGATAAGCACTTCGCAGAGAGCTGATGCAGCTGCTAGAGCCTTGCATGCAGTTTTCAGTCTCTCTATAAATAGTCTTTGATGAAATAGAGTTTTTACAAATAGAAGATAAGGAAGCAGGAGCATCTCCAGTAAGGCATAACTTGGCATGGCCAATGTCACACCTCAAGTTATCCTCATTAGCCACAGACACATTCACAAAGCCAGCTTTGAAACTGGATCCCTGGTCATTTAGCAGAGAAAGGGCAGGAGACTCAACAGCAGTGATATTAAAAAGAAATGAAAACATCCCAAAGAGACTAGCTCCATGAAATGTAATTCTTTCCTTTGGCAGGGGCTTGTGCAGCTGTGTGTTCCTTTCCTGCTCACATGGACTGACGCAGCTCAAGTTTCACTTCGAGTTTCAGCTTCAAACAGCCCATTTCTGGAAAGGGATATTCACCAGAAGCCAGAAGTTCTCCTACCTGCATATCTAACTACAAAAAATTTATATAAAGCTATCAGCAGGTCTGAGTTACCCATGAAATAAGCTCAGTTTTTGTTTGCTTATTTCAGTAATTTATAGTTTGTCCATTTTTTAGCTTCCAGTTTAGGTAATAAGGGTCCATCTCAACTCAAACTGTACAGAATTTTGAGGTAGAAATCAAAAGCAATGAATAAAACAAAACCAAGAAAACAAGCAAGTGAGAAAGGTAAACAGAACACGTTGATCTGGAGAACATGGAAAAAGTTTGCCCAAAACAAACTATGTTCATAGCTGACTGTGTAGGACATGAACAGACTTGGGCTGTGAGTTGACTGAATAGTTGGGAGGCAAGTCTGCCGTTGGGTCCTTCCAGCCCAGGGCACGCTGGGGACTGCCAAGGGGACCGACGCCCTCGTCGCTGCTCTCTTTGATCCTCCCACATGCATAGAATCATAGAATCCTAGAACGGTTTGGGTTGGAAGGGACCTTTAGAGGTCATCTAGCCCAACCCCCCTGCAGTGAGCAGGGGCATCTTTAATTAGATCAGGTTGCCCAGAGCCTCACCCAACCTGACCTTGAATGTTTCTAGGGACGGGTCCTCCACTACCTCATGGGCAACCCGTTCCAGTGTTTCACCACCCTCACTGTAAAAAAGTTTCTTCCTCATATCCAGTCTAAATCTACCCTCCTTCAGTTTAAAACTGTTACTCCTCGTCCTGTCACAACAGGCCTTGCTAAAAAGATTGTCCTTCTCTTTTCTGTAGGCCCCTTTTAAGCATTGAAAGGCCACGATAAGGCCTCCCCACAGCCTTCTCTTCTGCAGGCTGAACCACCCCAACTCTCTCAGCCTGTCCTCGTAGCAGAGGTGCTCCAGCCCTCGGAACATTTTTGTGGCCCTCTTCTGGATCCGCTCTATGTCCTTCTTGTGCTGAGGGCTCCAGAGCCAGATGCAGTACTCCAGTGAGGTCTCACCAGAGCAGAGGGGCAGAATCACCTCCCTCGACCTGCTGGCCACGCTTCTTTTGACGCAGCCCAGGAGACGGTTGGCCTTCTGGGCTGCAAGCGCACATTGTTGGCTCATGTCCAGCTTTTCATCCACCAGTACCCCCAAGTCCTCCTCCGCAGGACTGCTGTCAATCCCTTCGTCCCCCAGCCTGTATTGATATTGGGGGTTGCCCCGACTCAGGTGCAGGACCTTGCACTTGGCCTTGTTGAACCTCATGAGGTTCACACAGGCCCACCTCTCTAGCTTGTCCAGGTCTCTTCGGATGACATCCCATCCGTCTGGTGCGTCAACTGCACTGCTCAGCTTGGTGTCATCTGCAAACTTGCTGAGGGTGCACTCGATCTCGCTGTCTATGTCATTGATGAAAATATTAAACAGCACTGGTCCCAGTACAGACCCCTGAGGGACACCACTTGTAGCTGGTCTCCATTCGGACATCGAGCCATTGACGACCACCCTCTAGATGTGACCATCCAATTGATTCCTTATCCGCCAAACAGTCTACCCATCAAATCCTTATCTCTCCAATTTAGGGAGAAGGATGTTGTGGGGGACCGTGTCAAAGGCTTTGCAGAAGTCCAGATAGATGACATCCGTTGCTTTTCCTTTGTTCACTGATGCAGTCACTCCTTCATAGAAAGCCACTAGGTTACTCAGGCAGGACTTGCCCTTGGTAAAGCTGTGCTGGCTGTCTCAAATCACCTCCCTGTCCTCCATGTGCCTTAGCATAGCTTCTAGGAGGATCTGTTCCATGATCTTCCCAGGCACAGAGGTGAGGCTGACAGGTTGGTAGTTCCCAGGGTCCTCCTTTCTTCCCTTTTTAAAAATGGGCACAATGTTTCCCTTCTTCCAGTCACCAGGGACTTCACCTGACTGCCATGACTTTTCAAATATTATGGAGAGTGGCTTGGCAACTACATCAGCCAGTTCCCTCAGGACTCTAGGATGCATCTCATCAGGTCCCATAGACTTCTGTATGTTCAGGTTCCTCAGGTGGTTATAGGATCTTTTTAGCTGCTCTTTCAGGAACATATAAAAATGTTTCAGGAGAGTAGACCTGAAACTGCTTCATCCTTGGGTCCATGCCTTAATACAGCTATGAGTTCCCATTATAGTGTCCCCAAGGCAACTGCTGCTGAAGGTACGATTCTGATACAAAAAAGTGGCCTGAAAAATGCCATTCTTCCAATGTGGATTTCCCAGACTCTTGCTTATTAGTGACCAGCAGAAAATGGGAGTATCCATGGCTTTAGAGCAAGAGCTATTTTAGGAAGGACAATGTTAAAAGAAGGAGAGAGCAGGAATCCATCCTCTAATTCATGCATATGAATGCAGTGGTCATTGCAGACCCCATTTCTCCTTGGCTGCAGAGGCCTCAGGCTATGTCCACTCCCAGCAGCAGGAAGCTGGTGTGTAAGTGGCACTTAGTGGAAAGAAAAACCTTTAAAATGAAAGAAATAGAAAAATTGAATAATTGTAGAGGTCAAAAACCAGATACTCAATTAGCGTTTTGTTTGTCAACAAAACCAGTTATCCAAAGGTCCTTTGAATCATGGGTCAGGAGTCTAGAAAAACCTTATTTCAAGCAATATTAAGGATATGTCAGTGAAAAGACTGCTATGTATTTATTTCCTTTCTCTGTAGATACTCTAAGCTGTCAGATCCTGCAAACTGGCTGAACATTAATGCCACAAATGGTCAGATCACTACTGCTGCTGTCCTTGATCGAGAGTCAGACTACATTAAGAATAATGTCTACGAGGCCACATTCTTGGCGTCTGACAACGGTGAGCCCAGGCTTCACATTGTTCATGCTTCAATAAGACTCTAATGTGATGCATTAAGAGAAATGATGCCCTGACAGAGTTGTCAGTATAAGTTATCTTTTTCCCAGGTTTTTATGGTCAAAAATGTGAAAGTGGGACGGGAAATTGCTGAAGTAAATTAAATGTGCACAGTATACGGAGAGTGTTATTAAGGGAAAGGGAGGGCAAATGGAAAATCGATTTGGGGAGTTCAGTGTAGTGGTGTAGCCTGAACTTAAAAAAATATCGGAGGGATGTGCTCTCCAAGGGCTGCCGAACACACCAGTCCTGGTAATTGTCCCAAAGGCGTGCATCAGAGCATTCAGGAAGCCTTCCATCAGGAAACCAGAAATAATGGTAGGGGATGGCAGGAGGGTATTAAAAATAAACCAGTCCATTGAACTGCTGTGTCTTTCATGAAAGGTGTCTGTCTGTCTGTCATCGGAGCTAGTCTCTCTCTCTGTCCACTACCATTTCTGAAATGGCCAGCCATCATCAGAGCGTCTAGATGCTGGTGTACTTTATTAACAGAGTCGCTGAAGCCAGTACAGATCTTCTCGCAGAGAAGTCTTGTTAAGGCTTCCTCTTCTCTACCCATTAAAGATCACACAGCACTATTGGTAAGATTACCACTGTGAACCTCAGTGCTGGCCTCAACTCAAGGGCAAGCGGTCCATTGCTGCTGCCCTGGATTTCTCTTCCTAATTCTGATTAGGAGGAGTTCATGACTTTTTTGCTAACCATACCTGGATATGGCCACACTGTTATTTCATTCAGCGCTTCCTCCAGTTGGAAAAGGCTCTGTGGAGGGCACAGTAGCTTCCCTGGGCTAGGAGTGGGCCTTCCCCCCCCTCTCCCACCCTCACCTTCCCCTCTGAGGGTGCTGAGTGTTCACATCAAACCAGAACCAAGCTTCAGCATCAAAATTAAGTCTAGGCTTAGCTGTGAGCACCTAAGTATATTGCTCGTACTCTATAGGTGCTTTCAGGACAGTGTTTGTCTTGGCTCTCATCATCCCTCAGGCTGAAGGGTGCCATGTCCGTTCTGAGCAGGTACAGTGGTGCTTGCAGGGCTAATGAAAACTTGCTTGCCCTGGGGTTTCAGGCTTCGCTTCCATCATTGCATCCTGGGTCACCGGGGCAAGGCAAACTCATGGAAGAGTTTCCATGCTGAGTAGCGGTACCTAGAAGCAAATGTCGCCCCTTTGTGCCACCAGTGGTAGGACTGGTGTGGACCCACAGCCCCATCCTAAGCTTCCCCTCTGTGAAGGCAGCCAGGGCAGTGAAATCCAAAATAGTCTCAAGGGGACCTAGCAGGTTCCTTTGCAAGAGCCGCAGGGCAAAACAGGTCAAATGAGTTGCCCGAGGCTATTCACAAAAGCAGAGTTAGAGCTTGAAGCCATCAAAGGAATCCTCACGATCTTACCTGCAAATCCCGGGCACTTAGTACAATGTGATTTGGAGTTAACCCTTTTCCTTGGCTTCGGTGCTGATGCTGCAGTGCATCAGCGCCTCCACATCCATCATTCAGCAGCTCAGAAAGTGAGGACCTAGATAAATCTCTTTATTCTGAAAAATTCATCTATCACTGGTATATTGCAGACATGAAAATGCACATAATGCAACACCTTATTTAAAATTCTGTCTAGAGTGCTTAGGATAACAGTGAAAGCTTCATCTAGGCTAATAGACTCTTTCCACATTTCTCCTAAGTTCCAGGTTCTCCAGCATCATGTACTCATCAAAGAAAGGCTTTGGGTCAGGGGTTTTGGTGGGAATTTTTCTTTCTTTCTTGAAGAAGCAGCAGCATCTTGTTTCCTTGAAGTTCTTTTTGCTGTTTTCAGTATATGATAAAGAAGAAGTTTAGCCAAATACTCCTTGGACATGTTCTCTTTCTCTCCCTGGGCTACAGTGCAGAGATACTCACTGTAAGAAAAGTCTTGGCTGCAGTGTAAGGGGGCGGGAAAAGGGGAATTCTAATCAACAGCATATTTTTAGCCTGGTTTCCCAGGAGAGAGAGGCTGTGTCTGCACAAGTGTGGAGCCTGGCAGTGATTGAACCCTTCAGCCAATTTCAGCCAATCTCACAGGGAAGCTGAGAACTCAAATATATCACATTCCAACAGGTTTCATAAAACAGGTAGCTGAGTAGGGGAGAGAGACTCTGTAACTGAAGGAACCAGGGTCCCACCCCCTCCTCCATATCAGAGCACCCCATGGGAACTCACCTTTGGGGCCCAATCCTGTAGGAAACCAGGCTGCATTAGTGACCCTGCATGCAGGTTCCTGCTTTTCTGCAGGCACACAATGACAAGAAGATGCCAGTTAGCCACAGGCACAGTTTACTTCATTTCTGCCACAACATATCAGAACAATGGCCCAAGTTCCTTAGAAATTTTTGCACAAACAGGATAAGAGTGACTCCTGCTTGCAGCTGAACGTGAAAGCCAGTTGGCTTGTACCTTGCTCCAGGACTGCTGACGCTAGCACTGTGAAAAAGGCTATGATGGGGAATGCAACAGTTAAATGTAGGTGTAGCAGTTGTGTATTCCTCTTTCTTTTGAAATACTGTCATTAGTATTTCAATCTTCAAACTTCTCCACTGGAGTCAGCGGTGCTATAGTAGTCCGCATCTCTTGAGCATAAACTCCAAGGATCCTTTGTAGTACATCAATTCCTGTTCTATCCATGTCCTTGCTCTCTCACATAAGACAGCTGAAATAATTTGAAATGGCGAATTTTCAAGTTTGAAACCAGAGTCCAACAGCACCCAATAGTCCTACAAAACTGTAGTTGCATGTGCAGCAATTGCAGGTTATTTCAGCCACGTGCCACTTAGTGCCTCTCAGGACTGCTAGTTTGCGTTCGGTCTATGTCAGAGGTTAGACAGTGGGCCTTGCATTCATCCCAGAAGATATTCTGGGTAACATGAAAACTGAAATCACTTTGCTTGGTCCCGAAAGTCAGTTCTCATATTCAGCCCCAGTATCCTAATGGGTTGTCTGTCTCCAGAAACTTTCAAGGCTGATCAAAGGCATTGTTTTGGAGGGAGACCTACCCTGTGCTTACTAGATGAAAGGATGAGATCAATGATTGAAGAGCTTAGGTAGGAACCGTGAAAGAAGGATTTTTCAGGGCTCCTTCAGAGTTTTCAAGGCTCCCTTGAAAAATGGAGCAGAAATGAGAAAGGAATGTAGGAAGGAAAGTCTGTGGAAGCAGAAGCAATGTTTGAAAGCCTAGTGGGGAAGTGGTTTGTGTAGCTTTATATCCAGCACTGGGAGGAAGAGCCAGGACTGAAAATACAAACTTAAAAGAAAACTGCTGAAGCAGCGCTGCCTGAGAAGGGAGGTGGTGGGCCGGCCAGCATGGAGCTGCCAGATATATGTGTGGGGAGAGGAATTAAGAATACTCACCATTTCTGGGAAGGCTGTTCTCTCTTGCCAGGACAGGTATTACTTTGTGGAAGTGGTCATTAGTCAGACAAACGTGGCTCTTCATCAGTAAGGGGCTGGAGGACCAAGACTGCTGTGCTGCAGCATCCCTTCTGGTTGGGACAAATGTAGAGAGGATGAACTGTATATTGGGATATACTGCTGCTGCCATGGGTTAGTAGCATCACCCAGCATGTTTGGTGATGGTTAGCTCGTACCGTAGGCCTTGAGCAGGGACCTTTCGCCACTAAAGCTAGGGCTGACTGTGGGATGGGCTGGAGAGTTGGGCTTTCTTTGAAGCAGTGTAATAGTCTGCAAACCTTAGAAATGTCTAGCAAGTGCTATAGTAAATGCTGACCAACGGACTACACTGCTTACTTTTTTTCTCTCTCCAAGCCCTCTTTTTCCTCTTGTTAGCTATCTTTCTAATGGTTTCTCCTCTTCAAAACAACCATTACCAAAATTTGCTCTAGCAGCTTGGCATCACCTCCTTTTAGAGTTTGACTAAGGATATTGCTGTAGGCTACAAATCTGCAGAACTCAATCTCCATGTTCTGCAGGAGCGAAAAACAGTGACATTAGGAGGCTTGGGGAAGTTTTAATAATACCTCTTAAAGCAAGAGACCATGAAAGTGCAGTATGTCCCTAATAAGGTCCAAGGAGGGAGGGTGAAAATCCTGGTTTATTGAAATTAGAAGGCAGAGAAGGGGCTGGTCCACGGTGTTGTCATTCCCACTGCTTCTCGAGTGATGGTCATCGGTTCATGTTCGGCTCTGCCTCTCCTGTTCAGGTATACCCCCCGCAAGCGGCACTGGCACTCTGCAGATCTACCTAATCGACATCAATGATAATGCTCCTGAGCTCCTGCCAAAGGAGGCACAGATCTGTGAAAAGCCAAACCTGAATGTCATCAACATAACAGCCGCGGATGCTGACATCGATCCAAATGTTGGGCCCTTTGTCTTCGAGCTGCCAAGTGTGCCATCTGCGGTGAGGAAGAACTGGACCATAACACGGCTGAATGGTAAATGGGGCAGGCAATCCTGAGGACATTTGGACTCTGATTCACTAATGAGGCCACGTGCGGTTTCAAACTCCCAAACTTTCCTACTTTTTTATCTGATTTTTATTTTTTAAAGCACATTATGGCTGACATTATAGACAAGATAGTTAATCAGAAATGATTTGTATCAGACCTGCAGCATAACTCTAAGAGCCGTGGCACTTGGCTTTTTTTAATGCAGTTCATAATTATGAACAGTTATCAGTAGTGAACAGAGTATAAATCATCCATAATGGCCAAGGGGAAAAAAGCTATTATCAGTCTTCCTTATGTTCCAGTGTAATTGTCATGAGCCACAATCAGGATCAATGTTCATTTCTCTGACCATAATTGCATAAAGGCAGCCTTTTAATTTACCATGGAACCAGGAGGGCTAGGTAAGTGTGAAGATTACCAGTATGTGAAGGATTTTTATATTGCAGCATGCAACCACAAATGACCCTAATTGCTCCTCTTATTGGTAGTTTCAGCAGAGGATGGAAAATATCATGGAGCCATGGGCTGGTTTTGGCTTCAAAGCTGGTCCCTCTCGCTGAGGTCTGGCACCCTCTGCCAGCAGCAACAGCATGTGGCCTCGCAGCTCGGGGCTCGGTCTCACAGCTCTGCTATCGCAATGGGAGGGAACACAAGACGGATTACCTGTCTGAACATGTCATTGATGGGCGATGGGCTTCCCAAAAATCCCAAGGTGGGGGGGCGGATGAGCAGAGAGCCTGCACAGTGGCCTGGGGCAGCCGGGACCAGGGAGCATCATCCATGCTTCAGTATTTGCATTTCATGCCATTTTAAATGCATGCAACTGGATTTGCAAATGGCATCAAGGTAGGTTAGCGCAGCAGTGAAAACGCAAAATATTTTGCAAAACACAGACTGATTGTTGACCAAACCGTTAGGGCAGAAGTCTGAAGCTGTCCTACCCAGGTGTGTTGTTGATAGCCTTTTCTTCAGGACTGAGAAGACTACTCTGGCAGAGGAGCCCTGCCTGTACAAGTGTAGCTGCAAGGCTCTACCAGGGTGTCTGTCATCTGTCTGTCTGTCTTGGTCTCTCCAGGCGATTACGCCCAGCTTAGTTTACGAATCATGTACCTGGAAGCTGGTGTGTATGATGTGCCAATAGTCGTGACGGACTCAGGAAACCCCCCCTTATACAACACATGCATCATCAAAGTGAAGGTGTGCCCATGCGACGAGAACGGCGACTGCACCACCATCGGGGCAGTGGCTGCAGCGGGGCTGGGCACGGGTGCCATCATTGCCATCTTGATCTGCATCATTATTTTACTAAGTAAGTACCGCAGGGGGGTGACGCTGCTGGGAGAGGTCATGTTTCCCATCCTGTTCCCCGTTGTCCCTTTTCTATACGTGGTATTTTTCGCGAGCCATGCAAGCTCCATGCAAGGGACAGAGCTGTGAGATTTGGACTGCAGGGGGTTGGTTCACACATCTGCATTCGAACCTCCTTCACTGCAGTGTCAGCAAAACAAGCTAGAGCACTCCCTGCACATGTTGGACTTCTCTTTCTAAGACTTCCAGTAGCTTTATAAACATCATTACACCTGATAATGTCTTGTAGGTAGTGAATGCGATATGATTCTCCACATTTTGCACGAAAAAGTTGAAGGACTTGTCCAAAATCCTGTGGCAGACTCCCCCATAGCTCTCAGGTCCCTGGCTGGCTGTGGATATACTGGTTCCCAGTACCAGATGCACTGGTTATGAGGGTCTGGCAAATCCCTGGCAGAGCCAGTGCATAGCTGTGGTTTTCTGGTTGTTCACAGGAAAAGAAGAATGGTAGTTATTCCCATTGCTTGTAAAATGACAACAGATTGGGGAATCGTGGTGGATTGTGAGTGATTTTAGAGGAAGGATCCCCACTTTGTCAGGAGCAATGGAGGGCTGGGGGTGCATCGCAGAGAAGGGCTGGCCATCCCTTTGCTTGAGGCAAAGCCACCCCTTTTGCCTAGCAACGCTGTTAGTCCTGGGCTTTCATGAGCATTACCAATAACCATGTGTGCACACACTTAAAAATAAAAATGATATCATTATAACTTCAAGCAGGAGTTGGCACAGTAGGAATAGATAAAAACAAGCGCTGAAATGAACAATGAGGTAAATATTCATCAAGAAACACAGGATGAAACCATGGGACTCCCATTAAAGCTAATGGGAGTTATGGTGCTAAATCACACTTAATATTTACCCCCAATGTGCTTAAACAGAGAGCAGACAGAGCGACGTATGCTACAAATGTCATCTAATGTGGATATGATATGGTACATTAAGAGAATGGGTCATCTCTGGGCAAACATCCACCCTCCTGGGCCAGCAATGGGAATATATTGTTGTATAATTGATTTACCTTATCAGTCTGGAGAGTGAGCAAGAAGACTGGGTGTTTGTGGCCCTGCAGTCCCCACTCCTCATCCAGCCCATGTGAGCTGGTGGAAGCATCCCTATGCATAGCCACGATGCACAATTTCTGTCATTCCTTGGGTGTGGGGTCCCAGTAGCCAAACGTTCTAGGCTGCTCCCTTCAGCATGGGCATTTGTTGCGAATGCAGCACAATTGCACACCCAGAAGAAGAAGTGGTGTCCATCAGTCCCTCCACGTTTGCTAAACTGGGGCATGCAGGTGCTGCCAGTGGGCTAAAAGTTTGCACTAGAAGCCACAGAGGTGATAAAACACGAGACTTCTTTTTGCTGCTCTCGTATAAATCCAGTGCTAAAATATGATTTAAACAGTTGAAAATCCTTTTGACTGAAATTAACTTCAGCTGAAGGACATTTGATTTAGGAGATTCCTCTTTTCATTTTCAGATATATTATCCCATTTTAAATTATGGTTTTTATTACAAAGCTTATTTTTACATTCATTGTAATTCTAATTGACTTCTTTTTTATCTTCAAGAGCTGCAAAGCACTGTATCAGTGATGAAAAATGTAATTTGCGATGAACAGTTTTCCAGTTACATCCTTCCAGTGTTTTGCCTCCTTTCTATCTGTTTTATATCGTGACCTCTGAACAATAGCCTGGAAAAAGGGAATGCAGGATTTTTTGCACTATTTGTCCATTTGAGAGTCAGCAGGTCAAAGTTTGATGGCTTTAAAAGGAAGAAGTGGCAGGGAGACAGATCTGAGTTTGCTCAGGTGAAGGAAGTTTCTGGCTTTACCTTCACTCAAAGGTTTTTTCTTCTTCCTGATACCTGATGTATTAGCTGCACGAATAACACATCTAGAAGAGCAATGCAATAAAAAATTGTGAAGGGTGAAGACAATAGATTTCAAGGAAAACTACATGCAGAGTGAAAATGGGTCTAACAGCAGTAATAGCACTTCCCATTCTGCAGCGTGAATAAAAGGAAGGAGAGTGCACTACATCCGCTATTGACACTTCGAAGGTCTTTTTTTTTTTAAAGGTAGCTGTAAAGGCGTTAATGGCACAGTTTTTTTCCACAAGTGCATGAAAAAGTAGCATTTAAAAAAAAAAGGAAAGAAAAAGATAAACCCTGGTAACCATTATAATATTGTCTTTGTGGACTAGGCAGGTATCTTGTTGTGAGAGACTTGAAAAGGAACAACGAGAAAAGAACTTCAATAGTCTGCTAAATAGCTGAGGTTTTATATTGCAGATAAGAGTTACATTTTCTTTCCATTTCTTTTTTCTCTCTTGAATAGATCTAGGATAAGCATTAAAGAAATGCTGAACTATCTGAAAACAATTCTGTTAGCTGGCAGGCAGGGATGGCAGCCAATTGGCACACAATGGCAGTAATTAGCTGTCCGGTCCTCTTCGGCTTGCTTCGCTGAATTCCTGTTGGGTATAAACACTTTGGTGCTGGGAGGAAAAGCTCAGATCCTACTAACCACCTCCCCACCCAGTGGGGCTGCAGGCTGGGCCGCCCACCCATGTCCCCAGGGTCCGGTCTCTTCTCCATCCTTGCCCTTGGGGAAGTGACACCAAGGCTTCATGAGGAGGCAAAGAAAACCCTGGAAGGTATTAGACAGTGAGGAACAGCAGCTGCTTGTTCTCCTTATGCAGCTAAAAAACACAAAGAGAGTTTGGGATCTTACGTCCTGGCTGGGTTCGGTTGTGTTGGCTGCATTGCTTTGGCATGGTCAAGGGTTCACCCAAGTGAAATGAACCTGGACGACACGTTCCCACCTCCACTGTCCATCCATCTCTCCCTTCTCCTACAGATTGCCACCGTCACAGCTTTGTGTGTGCCTCATGTGGAGAACAGAGGGAAAGCAGACATGAGGAGGTGTAACTGCATCAGCTGCCCAGGCTTAATTTCATTTTTGATGGCATTATTTGCAGCTACTGAGTATGAAAATGAAAACTAACATATTAATAGGTTCTCAAAGAAGACAAGATCTGGTTGCCTTATGTTAGTGGAGACTTAAGTTCCCAGAGCAACTTCCATGCAGTAAGTCACACAGCCTCTGGGACGTGGGCGGCCCTTTGAAGAAGGAGGTTGTGGAGTAGGGAGACAGCATTCCCTTTGAGTAAAGTTGTTTGAGTGGGGGAAAATTTCTCATGATTCAAGAACTGTTCATCTCTCTCTGTTACTCTACTGAGAGAGATTAGCCAGGGCCTGGCATGTAAATGCTGATGCCTAAGGAGGTTGGCTGTGTGCTACCAGATTTGCTCTCCCTTGTTCTGCAAAGCTAGCTCTGCTCTCTGAAAGGATTTCAAATGATCTTAGATCTGCTTTGCAAGTCAATGGCCAAATGCATATGCTAATGTCCTGGCTAATGTGATCTTGGAAGTCTAGAAAGCCTCCCACACTCACCAAAAAAGAGTGTAAGTGAGCCCAAATCGGATTACACGACCCAGTATTACCTACCCTCCCCAAACCAGTCTTGCACGTCATACTGCAGACAACAGCAAATGACTGCCATGGCCAGGGCTCAGGACCTGAACGGGCATCCCTGTGTCACGCTGGTGGAACAGCCGCTCGTGCAAAGGTGCTAGTCAGCTGTACCTATTTGCTTCTCAGCACCTCTGCAGCTCTCTTTCCTCCACCTTTATTTTATGCCCCTGAATAAAATAAAGGTGGAAATCTAATCCTGAAAATTCAGTATTTAGATCAAATATTTTCAGAAAGCGTCAGTTTTCACATTTTCTGTTTGCTTTTCCTTTGATTGTGTGTTTGACTTCTGATAAACATCAGCTCAATCAGCATTCGTGATGGATCTTAAAGAAGTGTTTGTAGTGGAGGCCTGTCACAGTATTTACAGCTCTCACTGATCTCTCCCTTATAAATTAAAACATGAAATAGGATAAAATTTTATTCCTCCTACTAGCAGCCAGTGAGGTTCTGCATGGCAGAAGAGGGCAGGTGAGGTGTTAGGACACACCACCACGCTCTGACACACGCAGCTTGGCGCTTCATGCCGCGTGAGATCCCAGCTCACCCCGCTGCTTCTCTGTTACAGCCATGGTTCTGCTGTTCGTGGTGTGGATGAAACGCCGGGAAAAGGAGCGTCACACCAAACAGCTCCTGATCGACCCCGAGGACGACGTCAGGGACAATATTCTGAAGTACGACGAAGAGGGAGGTGGAGAGGAAGACCAGGTGAGAGGAGGCCACAGGTCGTGGCCATGGGGCAACTGTGCAATGTATACTTTCAAAAGGCAGAAAAGACATTATTTTCACTAAAGTACTTGCAAAGGGTTGCGTTCACCCTTGTTTATGTCCAGGCAGCTTTATTGGCTTCCCCAGTGTGGCATGGACATCGGTGAGAGCCAGCTTAGGTCCAGCGTGTCACTGGGACCTCTCCTGTACAAACAGGACCGTGCAGGGAGGCTGGTGTTACGTGGATTTTGCTACCCCTAGGCCAGCTTCCTGGGGAGGGTCTATGAATCAATCTATTGACACCCATGTTCAAACACTATTTCCAATATTTTGGTCATTAAAATTGTGTATTTTCCCATTCCCCATCAGAGATCTTCATAAAACCAGTTAGCAGCTTCCACCCTCCTCCAGACCTGTGGCTGCAGACACTTGCCTTGGCTTGCTTGAGCCTAGAGCTTCCGTGGGCTTTCCCTGCATTTACTTAATCGTCTCTAATGTGCCTTTAATTTCTTCTAATTTCTGGATGTGGTTTGTGCGAAATGTCTAAATACATTCGGGGATTTTCTTTTTCACTGCGAAGCGTACAGTGGCAAAGCTTTGCTTGGTGGCAGAGCCTTAAGCCACAGTCTGCCTGAATGCGTCAGCTTTTCTGCGGTGGCTGCTTCTTACAGACACCGATGCTGATGTCGCGTGGAAACGTCCCTGGCCTGCACTCCTGGCGTGTGCTGTCCCTCTGCTGTGGATGTATTTCCTCAGCTAAAATAGCTCTCATGTTTAAGTCGCTGTTTTTTCATTCCTACCCAACACAAGTTAAGAGCCCACGACACTCTCAAATACCTGTTCACACAAATGGTGTGACTCTGCATCATATAATGGCTTTATTCTTGCTTGCTTAAATGGACTGCGTGGTTCGTGGGTCTGAGCAGAGGCTGCTGTGTGCATGGTTGGTGTCAGGGAGTCCTAAGGCCAGTGGTTGGGGCTGGTGCTTAAGGAGCAGACAAAGCCACAACCACTGCAGCACGTCCTGCTGTGGCGGTCCCAGTGGCATCCAAAGGCGAGCGGGTGAGCCTGGTGAGAGCCACCGCGGGGGAGCCGAGGCAGGGACTTTGCCCAAAACTTGCAGAGTTCTTATTCAGTGGAAAAGTCCTTGCAGTTAGCATTTCTTTTTTTCTTGTCACTGACAGGTTATTTATAAATATCGCTCCTGGAGATTCAGTCAGCCCCGTCTGAGCACAAGAATAGTTTTACCGGTAGAACAAAGTACTGTTATAAGCATTCAAACTAGCTGAAGTATCTGCTTTCAGGCAACTACACTGTAGGCTTAAATATTTTAGAAAGGATTTGTTAAAAATAACAGCAAAGGAAGAGCAGCAAAACACCATTACCTACATGAATACATTTGTAGTAAAATATTACCTGGTTCTCATTTCTTGATAGAAACCTATTCTGTTGGGATTTTTCACAAGCAGAAAGAACATAATTACTTTGAAAGGCCTACATGCATAAATGCAATGCACATCTTAATGTTTTTATTTCTGTACAAATGTAATTGCAATAATATGTCTACCAACACTGTGTCTTTACATTGTATTATGTATTTCATCAAAAAGTTATGCACGTACCTATGCACATGCAAACCGAAGCCAATTTGTTATCTCAAAGATTTAGACACCGTATAAAATATTCAGAAAGTATTTAAATATTTGATTTAACTTCTGTTTCAAGATACACTGTTAGGAGGTCAATTGTATGAGCTTCTCAGAGGTCAAGTTCATCTGTGATTTAGGTAGGTAGAGGTGCTACATACCCAGGGATAAGATTTGCCATCAAACTTCAGCTGAAATAGGATTAGACCCCTTGACTTGTTTGTACTTTGGGTGAGTAGATGATCTGAATGAAAAGCTTTTGGTTTCACTCTGTGCCTTTCCATTTGTCACAGGATTACGATTTAAGCCAGCTCCAGCAGCCAGAGACCATGGATCATGTGCTGAACAAGACACCTGGAGTCAGAAGGGTGGATGAAAGACCTATTGGTGCTGAACCGCAGTATCCTATAAGACCAGTAATCCCACATCCAGGGGATATTGGTGACTTTATTAATGAGGTATGTTCTGTAGGGTGTCCTGTGTCACATCTTAAAAGCTTGAGCAGCCAGCTGACATCAGCTATACAACCTTTCCCTGGCTGCATGGACCAAGTGATGCTATTACTCACATGAGGAGTCTGATCAAATCCAGTGGAACAATAGGCATGAGCAAAGGACGAAGGACTTGGCCTAATGAAGGCGCTGAGCCTGTAAAAAGCCAAAGTGCAAACAAAAAGCCTAAGATTTCTGACTTGTGGATATCACAAACACCGTGCTTTTTAGCATCCAGGCAGTATAACCTGATTGCGCTCTCTCTTGGATTACTATGAATATTGCAGTTGCTGTTGGTAAAAACAGTGTCTGGACGTGGACAAAGGCGTGTTGTCCTGGTGGGGAGGTGGTGGCCAGGCAGCTGCCTGGTTTGCTTAAAGCCAAAGGTGCCATCTGTGGCTCCTGGACTTGCAATTATTTCACCAGTCTATGTCTTCCCCTAGTAAGCCCTATTTGGTCTAAAAGCTCAAAGAGTTTGCAGAACAGAGAGATTCATCTCAGATCGGAGGGGGTTTCTTTATGTTATTTTAGATTACTGCTCCTTTGTCTGCTTGTACAAATATCTATCCATTTAGTATTTTGTATCTCATTTTTAGTTTTAAGTGATTGAGTGGTTACAAACCAATCAATGCATTATTTCCTCCAAGACAAAACACACCATCCGTTTCCTAAGTCAGAAAAATAAATGTTATAGCAATTTTATTCTATTATTGTATCCATTTCCTGCTGTGCTTTTTCTCATTTTCATCATTAAAATTCCTTCTTCCTTTGTTCCTGCCCATTCTTCATTTACACACGCCCATGCACGTGAAGACTTGCTCTTACACACGCTCCGGCTACTATTCACTGCAGTAAAACCTGCTCCATCTCCCCACACTGAGACTGGGGTTTCTGAAAGTGTGAATGCAGAACATTTTGCTTTGTCGCAGGGCTATTCCACGAGGCTTTTCCTGATGCTGGGCTGCAGCAAAACAATTCTTTTTCTCCATATCCCGGGGCCATTTCTGTGGCCTGCCTACACTGCTGCCCACAATGCACAGGAACAGGAGCATCAGTGCCTCCCGACCCTCTGCCCAGGATTTCACACCCCAAGTCTCTCCTAATTGCAGAATTTCCCTAGGAGTGATTTTTTTTTTTTTTCCCCTAAAGGAATCAAAATCATCAAAATTAAAATAATGGCTATTGGTAGGAGGGGAAGGGTGTTGTTCATTCTTTCATTGGCCAAGGTGGAAATTTTAACAGGCAACCCCAGAAAAGACACACTGTCTAGAACTCAGAGCTTTCCAGATCCAGAGCTGCATCCTTGGAAATAACTCCCCTCCCTCTCCGTCCGGCTTGTACAGAGGCGCTGGGAGTTAATGCACTCTCTGCTGGGCACAGCCATGGGGGGCTCCACCCGGGAGGGCATCCGGGCACAGGGAAGCCCCGGGACCCTCATTTTGTCCCCATCCTCCTTTAGCTGTCCACCATCCTCTTTTAGTTTCGCTGCAGGCATCCCAAGCATCCCACCAGCCCAGACCCTTACCCGAACACCCTTCCTTAGCACCATCGCCATACAACCCCGTGGTGGGTATTAACAGTGTTTTTGCCCCCCCAAGGGCCTGCGTGCGGCGGACAACGACCCCACGGCCCCCCCCTATGATTCCCTGCTGGTCTTTGACTACGAGGGCAGCGGCTCCACCGCCGGCTCCGTCAGCTCCCTCAACTCCTCCAGCTCCGGGGACCAGGACTACGACTACCTTAACGACTGGGGGCCCAGGTTCAAGAAACTAGCGGACATGTATGGAGGAGGCGAGGAAGATTAAACTGACCTCACGTTATTTAAATTTAAAAAAAACAAGATTTAGAAAAAAAAAAAAAACCAATTAAAAAAAAAAAAAAAACAAACCCACAGACGACAACATTAACAAAAAGAGCCGATGCAGAAGCAAGAACTGTACAGATGTGGCAGCTTTTTTAATTAATATCCCCTGCTGACTGTATTGTTATTTTTAGTGGTGATATAGGAGGTTTCTTTTTTTTCCTTTTTTTTTCTGTTCCAATTTTTTTTTTTAGAATATTGAGCTGTCTCGCATGAACACTTGTCTCTGCTGCAGGTTTTTTTTTGTTGTTTTGGTTTGTTTTTTTTTAATGTCAGCTGGGATATTGCTCGTTTATCTGCTTTATGACTAAAGAGAGTGAAAGGCACTCTGTCTTAACTTGAATTTCTTAGAACAGAAGCACTGTTTTTAAAATATATATATATATATATTTGAAAGTGCCTTTTGGTGCATGTATCAGATTCCCTTCAATCTCAGGAGTGATGAAAACAAACATACAACCATCCTGGGCAGCACTCCCTGTGACCCTAAGCCAGTTCTAGCTGGGAAGGAGTTAACAAAAAGGAACTGTGGAGATTGTTTCTTTTCTGNATCCCCTACTGATCCTGTCGGACTTTTTTTGTTCTTTTTTTTTTTTTTTTTTTTTTTAAGGGGGTGACTCATTCTGGGGTGGAAGAGGATGGGGGGAAGATGTTTTGAGTTGAAATCTTGACAGCCATCTTTAAGCCTCAGCAGGTGGTGAACTAGTCATCATGTTGTATATAATTCAGTGTTATCAGATGCAAAATACCGACTGGGGGCTCTACCGTCACCTGGTCACACTCAATGTAGCTGCATAGAACTATAGCATTGATAAAGCCTTTGGTTATTGCAACAGAAATCTCCGACAGCCCTTGCCTAAACCCTACAAAGCAAATTGTGAAATGACCAAAGGCCCATTTGTTTGTTTTTATGCTGTCGGGCGTGTTTTGGCTCCCACGACCTCTTGAGTGATGTAAATACCAGCTGGGTTAGGTGGTGGTCTCCAGCATCTCCGAGGATGCCTGCTAGCACGAAAGCCGATGCTGTTTTCCTCGCGTAAGGCAGGGATTTGTGTATCGGCTCCACTCGAGGCCAGGGCAGTGCTAAGGGCAGGAAGAGTTTATCAGCACTTTTGCCATCCATAAGTATGAAGTTAGTCTAGTACATTATTAATGCCTTGGAGCATTAGTAGCCAAAGCTCAACAACATCGTGTAACTCAGCTAATGTGTGTCCTTTCTCTTTGATGGGTAGGCGCTGCTATCTGTAGTAAATGTTTTTTTTGGAGAAGTGCAACGAGGGCCTGTTAAGTATCTTGTGGTTAATATGCTAAAGCATTGCCAAGTAAGCAAGAGGTTTTGCAGCATCCAGGCGTAATTCAACATCAGTATTATAAATGGTAGCATACTACCTAGTTTATATGTAGGGTCAGTTTAACCAATAACAAATAGTTATTAGCTTTTTTTATTACATTTTTCCTTTACTGATTTGGACTAGTGGGTTTATGTCTAATGTTTGTAAAATGATTTAGACTGCATGGATGTGTAATATAAACCACATTTAATGGATTATGAGCCACTTAATTAATGTGCTATGAAATCTTGGATTACCTGTGTTTTATATTCTGCAGACGATTTTGCAGTGGGTTCGCTAAGACTTGTAAAAGTGCTTAGATATATTTTCATTTAAATCCAAGAATGTGCACAGTATTGGAAGGTGATTATCCAGGGGATAATCCCGCTTTTTTTGATATCTCGATTAATTCTCAAGTTGAATGCTAAGAGTTAAAGGGGGGGCGGGGGGAGCGAGCGCGTGCACGCGAGAGCGGGAGAATGAGAGGACGAGAGCTTGCGGTGATGAGTGGACGTCGTTTCAGAGGGTATACTAGGCTGCAAGATCGTCTCTATAGATTTTTGAAATGCTCCTAGTGCATTTTATATTTCATTGTATCATATTTTCTATAAAATGCAATTTCTGTAAATTAATGAGCATTTGAAATGTGTCTTGTATGAAGTGGAATGTGGTAAAAGTCTGCCCGAGGGGACTCCAACGTTACCGGTATGTTACTAACTACCAAGGATGCGATCTTTCTCTTTTGTCTTGGTCAGTCGGTCGGTCGGTCAGTCAATGGGTCAGTTTGTCCTTTAACGGCTCAGAGAGCGAACACACGCTCACCCAAGTTTCTTGAGGAAACCAGGAGGCAATGGCTCAGACTTCGGGAGAGGGACGGCTCCGATGGGAGCAGCAAGGCGAGGATGTTGCTCCACAGGCGCGGGTTGGCCGCCCATGCCTTGGCCGGGATGAAGTGCAGTGCCTGGCAAACTGCCGGCATCTGACGCCTTTCCAAATTCCTGTTCCGTAGCTGGGAACTCAGTCGTCTTGTGTGACCGCTGTGAAAGTCTTAGTTTGCTTCTGCCACATACTGTCCACCTCCTCCTGGCCACCCCCAGCAATCCTCGCAGCCCCTGTCCTCCAGCCGCCTGGCGCGGGCGGGCTGCCCGGCCCTGCAGCCTGTGCTCTCTACCCGCGGGCAGTCTTGATTCTGCTCCTTTTCTTTCGGAAAAGCTATGGGCTGGAGTATTTCACCATCTGGGCTTTGCACCTCTGCAGGAACTGCCCGGTCGCAGCAGAAGTAGTGAATAATAAAAATACACTTAGTGTTTCTTTCTGATGACTACCCGTCAGTGTTTCGTGGCTGTCACCGTAGCCTCATCACGAACTCAGGCCGAAGAATGCGGCTCGAGGGCCGGGGCGATGCCGATGGTTCTCCATCCGCTGGGTTGCTGCCACTGCCTGCCGGCTCCACGTGGCTCCTGGGATGCTCACGCGGATCCCGTGATGCCGGCTGGCTGGGTGTCCACTGTAAGCCGTGCTGTGCGACCTACCTGGCACTGCTTAGCCGAGTGCAGTAGCTAAATCCCTGCTGCAGAGCGCTTGGTGCTTGATGTCTGCTGCGGCTTTGGCTGGGGTGATGGATTTCAGGTAGGGAAGGGGATGGCAGCGGTGTGGGACGGCTGCTGCGGGGCCAGGGCTGGAGGCTGTCGGGGCCGGTCGGCAGCGTGCATCGCCCCGCTGTCACCTGGGGGGACACGGTGCCATGAGGTGGAAGAGGCCACTTGGCCATGAATGAGACGCTGTCAGACTTCAGCTTGTCTAAACATTGCAGGTTTTTTAAGAACATTTATGCAACCTAAGTTAAACAAAACTGTTTGAGTGATTAAAAATAAAGCAACCTGTTTCCACTGGTGACTTTTTTTTTTTTTTAAATCAGCGGATATTTTTTCTGCAGCATTTGCAAACCAGCCATTCCAACCCCACAAGCCTATAAATCAAACCAACTAGTTTATTGTCTTTTGACCCAGTTCTGCTTAGTCCCCCTCTGTAGGACTTCCCCCTCTTCATCCTTCTCTCCGTCTTCCTCCTCCTCTTCCCTGCCTCCTCCGCCACTGAGCTTTACGGCCCCATAAGTAGCAGCAGCGTCGGGCCGCTTTCCTCACAGTGGGACCAGCAGAAGGTAAGCGAGGAGCACATCAAGCAGTGAAAATAGATCACTTCTTGCAAACATTTTTGCTTGTTAATATTAGTTATAGTTTGTCACCCAGCTAAGAAAATTTAACATTAATCCAAGGGGTCCCATTGAAAAGGTGGCTGTGCCATTGCTCCGTCTGTCCCCCCACTCTGATCCTCGTGGATGTGACACGGCATTGCCATCCGCAGCTGGAGGTGATGGTGGCTTACAAGGAGCGGGGGTGAGGAACCAGCAACTTTGGTTGAAGGTACAGTTGCCGTTTTTTCTGAGAGGCCACAGAAGTGGTTAATGCATTGAGACCAGAATCCTTGTTCTCCGCCTAAACTAAAGCATTAAAGACGTGGTGTCCACACGTCGAGCCCCCGCTCTTCGCACACCATGAGGTGGTGCAGAAGGACTTCCTTTCAGGCAGGTGGAGGGGAGCCCATCCCCGAAACACCGGTGTCCCACTCGGTCAGCCCCGTACCCCGTAGCACTGCCAGGGGACACCACCACACCTCTCCACGCTGCCTACGGGATGGAGACGATGAGTTCCCAGGTGTCAGGGTGCGCCGGACACCTCCTGTAGCCTCCCTACCTCCTAGGCATGATGACTGCACATCCCCGGGCCAGGGGCCGTGCAGATCCAACGACGCTGCTGTACCCGTGGCTGCCTCGGGCGAAGCGTGGCCCCGCGGCCTCGGTGCAGCCCCCGTCCAGTTTATTTATTACACAGCCTGTAAATAGGGAGAAGCATCAGCCACGAAAATGCTTTGCAAGGCAACGAGGAGATTCAGCACGTAATTAATGGCAGTAAATAGGCAAGTCTCTTCTAGATGTCCTACGTGCTAGTCATAGTTTTGCTTCTGGTTTTGCATTTTCTTTTCCTTTTCTTGTTTTTTTTTCCTTTTTTGTTGGACCAGGCGATGCTGTTGGCAGTTGTAAGGCAGTGGTGGGGAGTTCTCTGCCCTGCGGCTGAGCCGCTTCAGGCCTCTTTCAAGGGGTTTTTAGGGATAGTCGGGTCTGAATCCAGCCTCCAGGAGTAAGTGGAACTTAGGAGATGGCTGTATCGCCTGCAACTGCTTCGCATAGGGTAGACATTTGGGCATTGGAGAATGGTAATGGTCAGTGCAGGGTCTGTACAACACAATATGCCAAGATTGCAACTTTGTTTAGTCTCAAAAAAACATATTAAAGGTAAAATATGGGACTTTTATTTGTGATGTCTTTTGGAGCTCTTCATTGTAAGTGTGAGAAAAAAAATGTTGGGGGGGGGAATGCTTTATAACGATGAATGCGTATGTTTAAAACAGCAGCTAGACAACGTAGGTGTCTCCCACGCAAAGGTAACTCAGTTTCATGGGGAAAATAAAAGTTCTCTCCAGTACACCCTATCCCCATATACAATCGCTCACACAATGTGTACATAATGTAGTTAGTGCTTGAAGCTACAAATCAAATAGGGGAAAAAACCAACAACATATAGATGTATAATTGGAGCACTTTCTCTTTCTTTTCTTTTAATTTTAATTCTGATTTTGCATGTTTCCTTTTACGATGGAGAAGCTGTGTAGCAGCCCGCATGACTGTGGTTGTTCTCAAGGAAGACTTCTGCTGTTCTGCTGTATTCACGCTGAAGCGCAAAAGCAGTTTGCGTCCGTTAACCCAGTTCAAAAACCTTTTTTTGTAACCGTTAACAGCACAAATATTTTGTATTGTTGTTTGTACCATTTTTGTACCAAAAACAAAAGAGGGAAAAAAAAAAAAAAAGGAGGAAAGTAAATGTTTTCAATGTGTTTTTAGTGCCACTGCAATCTTGGTTTCCAAACTGAGTAACAGCTTTGCTGATTTATTGTGTATCAAAGCTGAACTGGCGCACTGACGCCCGGCTCCAGTGTAATAAAAATAAAGTCCCCCTTTTGAATAGTCTCACTTGATTTTTTTTTTTTTTTTTTTTTTAATTTTGGGGGGGTTTATTTCATTTTCTTTCCCCACTTGCACACCCCAGCTCATTTGCCGCTAACGGCAGACTTACTCTTGCAGTGAGCCAGTAAACAGTGGCCTGGTTGCAGGCGTGTGTCCACGCACACAGACATGAGTGGGGTTTTCGGAGATCCCAGGTGCTTCTGCACTTGTCTAGTGGTGGGAAATTTGCATACATTAAAGCAAGAAGCAGGGCTTGCCCTCAGCACACATAGCTGTTTCGAGCAGCGAGGAGGTGCCGGTGCAGGTTCCTCCCCGCAGCCCGATGCGGACGCGTTTGCGCTGCACTAAACCGTTGGTGCAAATCACTCGGCTGGCAATTTCACGCCTGCGACACCAGATCGTCGCGCTTCAGCACAATTCGGGCACTTTCAGGGGTATTTACTGGCGAGCACGCTGGTAACCGCCGCAGCCGCTGCCTCAGGACATCCAGCCCCTTCGCCTGCCCGCTGCCCTGCAGCTCGTGCGCGTGAGCTGCAAAACACAGAAGAGCAGCCAGCCCTTTTGCTGCCGGGGAGCTGGAATGGTTCAAAAAAGTCTGGGGAATGACTGAGCACCCTGGCCCAGCTGACGCCCACCGGAGGAAGCCTGAGCTTGCTGCTCCCAGTTGTATTTCTTCACCTTCTCTGCACTTGCAGGAGCAAAACCATGACTGGAGATGCTGCTGGGTGCATAGCAAAGGGAGCGTGCAAACTCCTTCGCATTAGCATTACGGAGTACAGCAGCACTTCCCTGCGTGCACCTGCTTTAGGGCCATCAGCTTCTTGCTTTTCTAAAGCTGCTCTTCCCTCGATGTTTCACCAAGAGCCCTGGGAGGGGGCACGAACACCCTGCTGCAAGGCTGAGCAGCAATTGCCTGGCACGCAATTCGCAATTAGCGCCGGCAGCGAACGCCGGTGTCATCCCGGGGACTTTTGCAGGGCCCGAGCCGGTGGCTGGGTCTCCATCACCCTCATCCCAACATCAACCCACATATGCCATGAGTTAGCGAGAGGCCTCAGCAGGTCCCACACTCACCTGGGGCTGAGCGAGGGCTGGGAAGGACACGCGGTTCCAGCAAACCGTGGAGCTATTCCAGCCGAGCATGCGGAAAGCAGCGCTGTCTCATTTTTAATAAACATTGAGATGAATGCAAATCCTGTACATGGCAATTTACTTCCCCCCGGAGTCAACTAAGAATATTTTATTGCTAGTTTTGCTAATTCTCAAGCTGTTCAGTTTCTTAGAATTTTTAACTACTGAATAATGCAAGACTGTTGCATCACAAATATTAGTTTCTGCTATCTGTGGAAGTCTGGGCTCTCATCATCGTGGTATTAGGCTCTTATCTGCCTGCAGAAAGTCTTGTTCCTCAAATGATTTAGCTGCATGCTTAACTCTGACCATGTGAATAGTTCTACTAAGCTGATGGAAACAACCATCCTCCCCTAAATCCATGCACTTCTGTACCAAAATTAAAAATAATAACATTATTACAGTTATTATTGTAGGCTCTTGGGTTGGGTTTTTTTCTCCCAAGTCAAAGGCATATGCCAGAATTTGCAGTAGAATTTGGTTCAGATCAGACCGAAGCACGCAGGGATTATTTTTTTTTCCAAATAAATGAACGTTTCTTTGTTTTCCAAACTAAAACCTCTGCATTGCCAAGACCTTCTTTCCCAAAAAATCTTTTTAAAAAGAGAGCAGTTTTTTAGCCAAAACTTGAGATAACAGACACATTAAGCAGTTTTAGGTAAGAAAAAAAAGACCAACCAAAACTCTATATGCAGTAGTACACTAGTGTCAAAACAGCCCCTAGGTGGGGGCGGAGGAAGCACTGGGAAGATTAAACGCTTTTATTAAGCACTGGCCAAGCCGCCTCCTTGTCTCAAAAAATTTAAAACAAAAATAGATGAAAGAACCCAAAGTCCTTTTTTTTTTTTTTCCCCCAAATTCCTTCCACGTGTAATGAAAACTTTGCTCGGCTGTAACTAATGACACCGTGAGGTCCTGCGTGTGAGCGGGAGCGCGCTTCAGCTGAGCATTTTACCTTCACAGTCCCTCGGCGTGCACGTCCCTTCTGTCCAGCGGTAGCACCTACTGGTGCTAACAGGAGCCTTGAGGCTGAGCTTTGGCTGATTTTCCTCAGTGATGATGAGTATTACTATTGTTATTATTATCGTTATTATTATCATTATTATTATTACTACACAAATTCATTGTGAAGAAGGCCCCGTGATCAGCTGTGTCGCACAGCAAGCCATCTCCCTCTTCCAAGCAGGGTTGGAAGTGCTGCAAAGGACCAAGTTGTGTGTGGGACAGGCAGGGGACACTGGGACATAGGGACACCTGTGGGAACCGCGTGCCCAGCTGAGTAGCTCCTTTGACTTGACAACAGCCCTGGCTTCTTCCAGCCACAGCGATGGCAGCACCGCACCACGCACACTCGTTAGCAGCACCCCTCTTAATCCCGGTGTAAACCGACAGGCACTAAGGACAAGCGAGGGCACCCCAAGGGGACAGGCTTCCGCAGAACTCGCACGGGCGCTTCCCTCTGCTCCGACGGTGGCAGTGATGCTCGGGTTATTATTTACGACGTCCTTCCTTCCCACACAGGGCAGATCCTGCGTGGGGGGGACAGAGTTAATGAGACATTAAAGATTTGTACGTCGGGGCAAAGCAGAGAGGGCACTGGATGCCCAGGGGAGGGGGGCCGGGCGTTCCCTGAAGCCTGGGAGCTGGGATTCCCCACCGGGCAGCGGGGACAGACCAGCTCCCGCGCAGGGAGCAAGCTCGCAGCGAGCCGCAGGTGCACCGGGACCTTTGCAGCAGAATCGTTTCACAACACCAAACGCTTTCTCCTGATAGAGCTGTAGGATTTTTTTCACCTCCCCTCCCCTTTCGCGATGATTAATGTATAGCTTCTCCGCACTCATCTCAGCGCCACAGCACAATCCATCTCCCCTGCTCATTGCCTCCTCCTCCCCCTCCCCACCTTCTTTTTTTAATGAGAAAATATTTTTTTTTTACTGCAATGCCTTCCTGCGAGTGGGGCGGCAGCGGCAGGAGGGTGGCTGTGAGTAATGGCAGAGTCTCCCTGTGATGGGCACACGAGGACCAGGCTGCAATCTCGCACACCTCCGGAGCGGTGACAAGGGCCTCGTGTGATGGCCAGGGCTGGAAAATAAAAATTGAATGCAACCTCCTGGCTACTCCTGGGTTTTTTCTGAAAGGCTGCCGCTTGCTGGCAGGTTTGCCCTCCCCGCTGTTGCCTGCCATCCAGCCCCCTCTTGATGGAGATAAGAGGAGAGGGAAGAGGGATGCCTCGGTTGACACCTTTCATCCGCCTCCTCAGGAAGGTGGTTTTTAAGCCGGCCTAACCCAAATGACCCCAAACCTTTTCTGAACTGCCTGAAGGCTTTGGTGAGCTGCGATGGGTTGACAGGGTTGGAAGGGGAAACCTTGCTTCAAGTAACACTGTGGTTTTGCGTTAATTAGTGACCTGTTGGCTTTAGGAAGGGTCGTTTCCACCTGCAGCGAAAGGGAAAGTGTCCCTCCCCGGCTAATTGGGGATTCACATCCCGGGGCCGGGGTCTCACGGAGCATGGGGCTGTGAACCCCAAACCACACACCAGCCCTGCCCTGGAGCTGAGGGTAAAACTGCCAGGGGGAGCTTTATACACGCGCTTCATAGTGGGAAAGGCAGAAGAAGGCTTAGGAAGACCTGATGAGTTATTTTAGCGCCAGTGCGGGCTCAGGCGCTGGCTGTGGGGTGCTGCCACTCAATGGACACTGGGGAGCGGGTGTCAGATCTACCCCTGGGAGTTGTTTTTCTCTGAAGGCAGTAAGACAAATAATGGCAGGAACCGGCAGCATGGGGAGCACCCCGGACCTGCTCGGGCAGGGGAAAGGGGTTGCTGCCCAAGCTGCTCCCGCAGCCCCCAGCGCTGGCTGAGGCTGTTCCTCTGGAACAACCTCTCCTCCTCCCGCTCAGGGGATGTGGCCGCCTGCTGCGAGGCCTGTTCCCCGAGCAGAACCTGCACCTCCTGCGGGAATTTAATTTAAATATTAAATTTTTAAATCTAATTGGCATGGCAGCTGCCATGAGGGGCAGTTTTAGTTGTTAAAACGCTCTGTGTAGGATGCTCCTGGTACGTTTTCCTTGGTGAGCAAGATCCGATGCCGTGAACTTCCCTGGTGCTGGATGCTCGCTTGTCATGTACACCTTTAAAAATCTACCTTTAGATCTAGTAATAAAAATATGGAAGCGTCATCATCTAACGCTAAGCGGCTGTTAAACCAAGGCGGGCAGCCCCACGCGATGCTCAGGAGATGGGAAGGATGGAGAGCCGGGTTTGTGCTTATCCTGGCTCCATTTTAGCCTCCAAACACTTGCAAATGTTTGCAAATATAAATCAATAGGTTAACGCTTATCCCAGAATAGCAGTTTTGCTCTGAGAGCTTAAAGTCTCTCTCTATCTGTGCTGGAAGCTGCCAGAAGTGGATTGTCAAAAATCCCTGGGAGGTTGCAGGAGGAATAAGGCAGAATCAGGCCTCTGTCCATATCTCCATTCTAATAAACCAGATTTATGATATCTGAGGCCACATAGAAGCTTTATCACTGAGGACATAATGGCCATGCCATTAACCTGTGCTATCTATAGCTAAACTCATTACTTTATGAAGTACTTTGAGTTACCTTGGGGTACAAAAGGTGACACAACTAATCCTGGTCTGTGAAAACCGTATTGATTGGAACGTAACCACCAGGTAATGCAAAGAGCATTCGTAGCCCTCTGCAAAAACCCTCTTTGAGCCCTCGTTGCACCATGCACAGCAGCCAGCTCTTTGCATCAGGGGTTTGACATCCCGCCGCAGGGCTTCGTGGCACAGGCAAGGCGGCGGTGAGGTGTCTTTCCAAATCCCACACAGCTCTCCCCAGGCGCACATATGAGGTGGGGTAAAGCCCAGTGTCAGACAGCACTGGCGATGCCTTGTGCCGGTGAGACGGTGATGGTGGTGCTGTGCGGGTGCTTTGGGTTTGGTGAAAGGCAAACATTTTGCTGATTGCTTAAAGCTGTCGGATACATTCTATATCTTGCAGACACCTTGGTTTACAGCCCGAGCTTTCCAGAGCACAGGCTATCTTGCAAATGCCTATGTTGAAGTTGCAAAGGCGGTCGCTCATCACCCAGTTACTACAGCTGGGGTATCACTAAGTGCAAATTAGGCGTACAGCGATATACATTTATGTGAAGACTCACTGGCCCGTGCCTTCGAGCTGTTCCCCATCTGAGGTCCCTGCCACCCAGCGTGCAAGCTGCCATACATTTATCATCATGAATCTCCTCTCACATCGCACCTCAAGAAAGACCACGTACCTTGCTTTAATACAGAGCTATTGATCCTGAGAGCTTAAAACAATAACCATCGTGTAATCGGAATTCACAGTTTTCCAGGAACTGGGATTGAGCTGCTTTTACCATTTTGCAGAGACAGAGAGGAATTCAGTGCCTTGTCAAAAAGGCACACGAGGCCCCGGAGAGGAGAGGATGCAGGAATCCAGCCCACAAATGGCTCCAAACCCCAGACCTTGGACAAAAAGAAAAGTATGTCAAGAAGGCAATACATCACATTACTGTAGTACTGTATAAAATATTCAATTTTTAAGTATGTTACCAAAGTGGTTTCTTTTCACATTACAGTTGTGCCCTTGTAAAAGACATGCAGCCAAGAGTAAATACCCATCCCAGAACAACCAAACATCGCTGCAGTGCAGTGGCCGCATTGCCTCGGGGGACCTGGGACAAGGCTGACACGAAATCTGCATTACCTCCCACTCCCGAGGAGGGGCCGTCCCAGGTCTGCCAGTGGGAGATGCCACCACCACCGTGCGCCACACATCATCACAGCCGCGGAGCCCAGGCCGAGACGCCCTCCTAAGTAAGCTTGTATAGGAGACCTCTGCTATTTAAGTGCTTTTGATCAAAAGTATTTTATCATCTTCCCTGCCTTAATGCAAGAAAATGTGCAAATAGAAGGCAAGGCTTTACTGCAGGTATTCAGCCCTCTGCAAGCAAGCAGCTCCTCGCTTCCAAAGCTTATAATAAATAGAAGAGGAACAATCTTTCCCCTGCTCAAAATGTTTTGCTAAATTTTTCACTGAGCATCTTGGGTTTCCGTTTGTCCTGCTTCAGTTCACTGCTTGTTGCTCCCATTTGTTCGTACGCTTCTGTAGCCACAGAAGGGCCCCAGTGGCACCAAGGCCATCACTGCACATGCAGCAGGAGGGGGAACCCACTCAACTTGCCATTTTGCACAGAAAACACCATTTCAGCACAGCAACCTCCTCACAAAAAAAAAAAA
>VZTL01066161.1:0-21975 GCA_013400535.1 Scopus umbretta | reverse complement strand
TGGTGCTTGGTTGCCAACTGAAGCTAAACCACAACACATGCATATAGGAATAAATAGTCCAAATAGCTGTCAGTTTCTACAGAGCTGAAATAGAAATAATTCATTGTTGTCTCCTTGAATATTTTTAGACAAAAGAGAAATTACATTAGGAATATTTGAAAAATAAAAAGTGATTGAAATAAATTGCTCTGAAATTTGAAAATGTCTTATCATTTGTAAATGCTAAATCCAAAGTTAAGTTTGAAAAACACCATTTATTCTGCATATAAAAAGCACAAATTTGCTTCTAGCTATTTGTACACCTTATTTTCTCATAATATTGCAAAGTAAGCTATAGATAGGTCTTCATCTGATTTTGTAGACTGAGTGACAAAAGCTTTCAATTACTTTTCCTCAGAGAGCTTCAGAATTGCAGGACATGGTTCATTTTGCCAGCTCCGAAGACAGAGAAATATAGATGTGTTCCCAAAGGATGTTTATCTTGAAACCATGCCATTGAAAGTATCTTAAAAAGCTTTCTAGATATTGGAATTTATTTTTGTACAGCATAAAAAGCCTTACCAGTTGTAATTTTTCATTTTCTACTGATTTGATAAAGATGGCAACATGAAATATTATTTTTGTTTATTTCACAGTGTGCTGAACTTGTTTTAAGCATTATTAAGAATTTAAACATCATTTTGAAAACTAGAACAGCCTGCTCCTGTATGTGCTGATGTTTGGAATGCAATGAATTCATGGAAGTGTAAGTTAAAATGCTTGATGACATAGTCTTTGACATAAATGTAAATAACTCTTATCTAAAAACATGCTGGGGCAAAGCAGAAGAAATGGAAAAAGAGTCTCATTCAGTGGTGCATAGCAGATTTCAAGTAGCCCACTTCACATTTTGATTCTAGAAGACAAACTAGTTTTACCTTTATTGGGCCACTTTCTCTAGGAAGAAAAACCAACAAAAAAGTCCCCACCCAATCCCCCCAACATCCCCCCCCCCCCAAAAAAAGAAAAACACCCAAGCCACCCAAATTAAAATGAAATCAATCTTAAATATTTTAGGTGGTTTAAGTTACAAATTTGGTGGGGTTTTTTGTTTTTTGTTTGTTTGTTTGTTTGTTTGTTTGTTTGTTTGTTTGTTTGTTTGTTTGTTTGTTTGTTTGTTTGTTTGTTTGTTTGTTTGTTTGTTTGTTTGTTTGTTTTTTATGAGGGATGTCTTATAATGAGAGGCTCATGTATACTACAAGAATTTGACATTGGAGAATGGTTTAATATTCAAAGTTCAAATCCTACTTAACTCACTCACTGCCATATAGACCATATTATTTCAATAACAAACACAGAAGTGAAAACAGTATCTTCTTTGTGTATATTTTATTTTTGGACACACTTTAGAAATCTGATAAATATTGACTCTACAGACAGACTATCACGTTTAAGGTGATTTCATTTGTTCATACAAAATGTTTTATCTATTGTTGAAAACTGTATACATAATAATATATTATATAATAATGATATGTACTGTATACAAATACATGTATTTAAACTGATCGCAAATACTATTTTTAAGTAGACTGGTGCTTATGATGACTCAATTATATGTTGTTATTTGAAAACAAGAAAATTCTTAGATGATATACTGAAGGTAACAGTGTTCTAAAGTGAAGTGCTTTTTCTTACTTTCAATGTAGTTCACTCATCAGCCCTATTTACCTTAGCTGTCTTTAGCAGTCACAAATTACTGGGGTACAGCATTTGGCTAAGCGTCCTTTTTTTTTGTTTTTGTGTGAAAGGTTGATTGGAACAACTTCCTGGACCTGTGACTCCCAGGGAATGTACTGAAGTTACAAAATACTTGTAAACGTACCAATAGTCTAACTGAATGCAGGTATTGTTGCCATAAAAGATTACCAAATCAGAATGGACACATTATATACTTAAATTACAATGAGCTTTAAAGATGTAACAAAATTTGGAGAGTATGAAAAAGACAGCGTCATAGAAAGGAGAAGGAAGGAGGAACTGAAAATAACTCTAGTGTAAGTGATGTGGCAAGGGACGAACTCCACTTCTAGAAACAAAGCAACAGGGCAATAAATTCTAAGGTATTTCAGCTTGCAAAACAGAAGTGAGCTAAACAGAACCTTCAAAATGTGTCTGCCATTGATGTGGTCATCTAGAGCATTATTCCCAATCCAAATTTGCACTCTTCTCCATCTCCATTCCCAGCAGTGCCTTCAGTTAAGATGCACAATGGATCCAGAATTTAGCATGAATACACATACATATACAAAACTTCTATCTTTTCTTTTTATTTTTTCACCAAAAGTTGGTGCACCAATGGTACACACTAGTTAATAGCAGGCAGCCATTTAGCAATCTAAACTCTTCTCAGAAGTACTCAAGCACTGACCTCCAGTGCAGCAGTACATCTGTATTGATGAATCAAATTAGATTCTCTCACCTTTAGCTTCTCATCTGAAATTTCTTGCAACTGATTTCAACATATGATGTTTTTGTCTTTTTCCTTCATGATACAAAAAATTAAGAAATACCATCTTAGAAATATATCTTCTATTTGGTCTTTCAGTTACAAATTACAGCCAAGTTTTTGACATTTAGGTCAAGCATTCTTTTAAAACCTTGACACGATGAAGAGATAAATGTATGCTAGAAGTATATATGTTGCATTTCAGTTCCTCATTAGAAAAGAAGGAGGTGGGAGAATAACTTCACTATGTTTTTTATGTCTTCTAATGCCCCAGGCTAATAAAATAAAATGCTTTCTTTAAAGTGTAAAGCTATTTCTTAATTCATGCATTTGTAATATTTCCAACATCATTAAAAACAGATTTCTAAGTCTGCCCTAAGTCACCGAGCATTTCCTTTCCGTGACAAGGAATCTTGTAGAATAAAATAAGTGAATTCATACTATTCAACAACTAATGATACCATAATGAAATTGCTGGAGAATTTTCAGTCCCTAGGTACATATTTTCAGTTCTATGCTTACATGTATCAAGCCTGCTAATAGTAGCATCAAGTATATGTTTATTTTTGACTTTGGATATGGAAAACCTTTCAAGTGAAGAACAAAGACATAGGTGTTAATGCTCAGTCTTGGCAGGGAGAAGGAAGGAATAGCTCACTAAGACTCACAAAAACACTGGAAAATTTGGCAGTGGAAAGAAACAGAGATTTGGTAGAAGGAAAAACCAGGAAGGAATATACCCTCTGTGCAATATCAGAGGGATTCAAAAAAGAAAAGCCACTCAAACAAGAAGCCAAGTGCAAAGAGGACACGTGAATTTCTTGTGACTGCTCTGACTTTGGTTGAAAGGGCGCTCAGAACTGCTGAAGGAACCTCGGTACATATGTGTGTATCAGTATTATCCAAATATGTTCTTGCTAACATGAATAGACTGATACTTGAATGTCTTACAAACTGTATACATCTGCTTGCTTCCACTGCTATGTACCCTGGGAGGCCTCTGCCAGTGTTGGAGGTCTTTTGTACACAGAAAGCAGACATGGCCATTTTTGATGTTGGACATCAGAGCAATTAGCTTCTCAGACTTTAGGCCATCAAAGGGCTTTCAGATTGTCATAGCTGGGTCACATCCCAGTTAGTTAACCAGAGGAATTGGTGATTCAAAGCCCTTCCCAGCAGGATGCTCGAGCACCTTCTGAGCTTCATGTGTCTAATTGGTGTCACTATTTAAGATGGGAAACCTCAAATTATTAAAATTGGCCCTAGCTCAAGCTTTGCTAACTGGGTCCTCAAAGAACAAGGGCTCCTAGTAGCACTGTCGACTGATGGCGCTTACTAGTGTAATTATAACTTCATTTTTTCTCATGCCTTATTTAAAATGCAGTTATGCTGATTATTCACATGCTTGTAATGAGTGTCTTCCTTAATCACTGCATGGCAGGTGAGCTCCCAAAAGTGCTACATCTCCCTGTGCTCAGACGTAAGCAGGAGGGAGGTCCCAGCTGCCGCAAGTCTTCACAGCATCACATGTGTCTTCCTGGTGTCACCCATGGCGTCCCCTCTGTTGCCAGCCTGTGCTCAAAATGGGATGGAGCAGTTAGAGATAAACCTCCAACTGCTTCCCAGTCCCTCTGAAATGGCTACTGCTCAACAGGCTCCCAGGTAGGTACACTTATGCAGAAATATTAAGAAAAACCCCCAAAGCTATGAGCCAAAGTTTGAGGTCTAGCAGTTGTCTGTGTCCTTTCTCACTTGCAATTTACAGAGTCAATGAAATGCACCTGAGAGGCAGCCTGGCCTTAGACACATGGATGTAACTGGACGCAAGTGAAGTGTGGGCCTCATCCCTTTCCTCCTATCTGTATACTGAATATCTTGCACTGTTCCCATCCTAGTTTTCTGACATGTGTGAAAGGTGAACCAACAGTTGTCTTACATACTTGTTTCTGAAAGCAGGGCTGTTGAGAGGAACATGCAACTTGGGGACATCTGCTTAAAAAATGAAATCTTTTCTACTGTGTCACCTAGGAGAGGAGAGAAACCATTCCTTTCAGTGTACCTGGTGACTTTGCTTTCCTTTTTTCCTCAATTCCCAGAAAGTAAACAGTGCCACTGAGCTGCAGTGCTGTACTTTGGAAGCAAGGGAGAGGGTTGGTGGCAATCTGTGTTGCTGACACAGTGTCATGGTGTAATGAGGCATGTTGTACCATCTCAGCGATGTGTGAAGCGTGGGAAGTTCCAAATGGCTTGGTTAAACTGCCCTGAAGAATTTAACTGCATAGAAAAGGGTTTTATAGTCTTCTTTTGTTGTTACTGTTTAGAATTGTGTTGCACAAGCAAAACAATCTGTGGGCTTGCTATGTTATCAGCAGGGGCTCTGGTACATCACCATGGTGCACAGCATCTCCCAGAAAAGTCAGTAGTTTGAGGTTTGGTCTATTATAATGTCTCACACCAACACAAGTGTTTTACTGTTTTACAGGAGAAGGGTGGATTTCTGGCACTTTCCCAGGTTTTACATTGCCAGCTGTGTCTTCAGCTTCAGAGATCTCCTGCATGTTCTGTATTTGCTTCTAAGTAGTGTGATATTCCCTGCAAATTGGTTACCACAGCTATATTTTTCCATTTTGAATCAGGAAGTTTATGTTATACAGCATATTTCATTTCAGAATTTCTTAAACTGGTATTAATCAAAGCTGTTGCAGTATGTGCTAGAAGTCTACATGCATTACATTATTTACAATAAGGGGAAAAATTACAGGAGCTGGAGAAACTTGCCCAATATTATGTTGGTGGCAAAATCACAGTCAGGAAGAGGGAAAATGAGGGGGGGCAGGTTGCATGATAGTATCCTGCAGCAAGGGGACTCCCAATTTTCACAGTCCTCTGAAACCTCATGGGGAGGGACTGATGGGGAGACAGGAACAGTGTCCCTGGTCCTGCCACTATGGGACAGAGGTAGGCAGTAAGAGTCAATGGGAAGCCTGTTTGTTTTCAGATATCAGCTATTTGTTTCATCTTTCTATGCTTCAGCTTGTCCTCCTGCAAAAAAGGAACAAGATTCAAGTCCTAGGTGATGCAGAGTTTGATACCTCAGAAAAGGTTCATTAAGATCCTCCTTTATCTCCCTTTGCCAAGTAAGGGAGATTGCTGTTTTTTTTCTAAAATTGTTACTGCTCTAAAACTCACTTGACCCCGTTAGGCTTGATACACAGAAACTGTATGAGGCTTTTTTCATCAAATACCTAAAATACTTCAAGAACATCAGATGTCAGACACAATAGAAGTGTAAAGGATTATTAATTGTTTCTTTACAAGGGTACCTGGAGGAGTAGTTTCAGTTGCTACATTTATTACAATAGTTTGAAAAATGAAAAGCATTATGTAGGTCAGGAATTATTGTCCTTATACTTCAGGCCAGTCAGAAAGATTATTTAAAAATTAATTTGATCAGCAGTCTAACAAGGGAGGATGTCACAGTGTAAAGCATTCTGCTCTTACATGTGGTTCCTTTGAGTTTTGTATGCCCAGGAGAAAGCGCCAACTGCTTATACAGGCACAATTACATTTGTTCAAATTGATTTACACATCCACAGGCAGCAAGAGCAGGTGTTTGATGTTGTTTTTGTCAGGAAGCAGTAAGGCTGGGCTGTTCTGCAAGGGAAGGCAAGCCGGGGTGGAGGTGACAGCAGTGCAGTGCCCTTGCCAACCAGGGATGCTGTCACACAGTGCCCAGGCAAGAGGAGCAGAGCACGTCCAGCAAACTTGACCAGATCCAGACAGCAGTCCTGATCACTAGGGAAGTCCACAGTGATAAGAGAGAAGGCTAAGTCAGCAAAGCAAGGGTGAGATCAGCAAAGTGCAAGGCAACCTCTTTACCTTGTTCTTTTGTCAGTGGTCTGCAAGGTTACATCTGAATTTACAGTATAAGGTGTGTTTCACATATGTTGGATAATTGCTGTTATTGATAGTGTTGGTTTTACCACACTCCCAGGACTGCAGTCCTTTGGGGACCAATATGTTTTTCTAGGGGTATAGGCAGTTTGCTGTATACAGAACAAGCACTTGGTTTTACTTTCTATTAACTACAGATATATGTAAAACAATAACTGTTATACCTCACAAAGTCATACAAAGCTAAGTAAAAGCTGAATCAAAATAGTTAATACGCACCTGGCTGTAAGACAATTGCAGCCAGACTAACTAAAACAAAGCTTAAAGCAGGCCAGGAAAGATCCAAACAAAACCTGACAAGTCCTGGAACTTGTGTTTTCAGTTTACCAAAAAGGCTATGGCCTATCGCTAGCAATGGCAACATGTATTTACTGGGGCACAAGGCTACAAAGAGCACTTGCAGAAATAACACCTGCAGCCAAGTTGTCCATTTCTGTTTGCAGCAGAAGAAAATTTTTAACTTTTCCTGAAATGTAGTAAAAATAGTGCATTTTGTCTTCTAAAGAATGTCAATGTTGTCACAGACCCAAAGAGACCCATTTTAAATAGAAGGAAACCAGTATTATATTTTTCAAACTGTCAAACTATGGCAAGTTTATTCAAATACATATACACATACAAAACCAACAGAATTGCTTACATGAATAGATTTAAAATTACTAAATTACTAGGTCTGGGGACATAAAAGTTGGCATTCAATCCTCCCTAGAGTACTAGAATTTATTTTTCTTTATACCAGCCCCAAAAAATCAACATTTTGCTTTTGAAATTAATATAGGAAGGAGGAGCTCCTTTTTTAAAGGTGTAAAACTAATTTCCAATAATAATAATAATAATAATAATAATAATAATAATAATAANTTCCAATAATAATAATAATAATAATAATAATAATAATAATAATAATAATAATAATAATAATAAAGAGTAAAATTCTGTTAATATAATTTTGAATAAGGCTTTACTGACTACTGTCTATCTAACTTTATGACTGCCTACAGTCTTGCAGGCACTACAGTACACGTGTGAGTAATGGTGTTATTGGCCTCCTGTCTTTTTCTGTAAATGCTGGAATTGCAAGACATCTAACAGAGCAGTGGTCTACAGAATCTTGAGATCTGTGGGAGATCCTGAGTGCTCTAAGTCCATAGCCATGATGCTGAGAGTCTAGACTGAGCTGCAACTTCTTCTCGAAGCTGATAAACCTTGTAGGCAGCTGTTTCTGCCTTCAGGTTAGACAGCTGTTTAGAGACATTTTTCATACATGCCCATTAATAACCTGACATTTGGCTTACACTTTGTGGATAAGAACCTTAATTTTTTATGCTATTTCCAAGGCCTCTCTATCAGTACGTAAGGCCTTTCTTACATTACTAATGCATGTAAGATGTATTTATGGATTTTTTGCATAGGTCAGAAGCAGGCACTCCTATTCCTTACACTTCCTTTTTCTGTCCAGATGAAAATTATTATAGAGGTAAACAATGTCAGCAGGAGGGATGGTGAACTCCCATACCCTGTGCTCACCTGCAACCCTGTCATGGAAATGAGAGATGTGGTTTGGAAGGTCCTCAAGCACAAAGAGAAAGGACCTCTGTGTCCTACGAAGTGTGGTACTGGCTGGCACTGAAAGTGTTGCCCACTGAAAGTAAGTTTGAATTTGCCCTGCACATTTAGGTTCTGTTTGTTTCAAGTTTTCACATGCACAAACTCTTGTTTCTCTTTTATACTGAATATGCTTATACTTAAGTGGCAACATCAAGAGACAAGTCTTTCCATTGAAAATACAAAATCAAAATCCTTCTGCTTTGATCACAAAGTTTTCCCCTCACTTTTAAAGTCATTCTTTGGAAAGAAAAGACTACTGCATTATTTGCACTTCTCTTGCTTTGTGTGTTCTGTATGTAACTGAGAAGGTTAACCTGTAATGACAAGGGAACAAATAGATCTGCTTTACCATTTGATCAGTGACAGTTCTGGCTGATGCTGAAATTCAATCTACAAATTAATTTTGCACTTTAACACTTTACAGGTTATTATTATGAAGCTCATTGGTGTTAGCCATATGTATTTCAATTTTTTAATACCTCTTTATGACTGAGTAACTGCTCAAACCTAAACTCTGCAAATTTAGACTTATCTGTGAGACCTCACTGGTCACAAGTGTGCTAACATAATAATTGATAACTTCCCAATTAGTTGTTGCCATCTTGCCTGAATTCCAATTGTAATTAAATGAGAGCGGATGTAATTATACATGTAGCTATTTCTTTTAGTTCAAAGGGAGCCCTAAATGACTAGCAGGAGCTATTGCTAAAGAAGAAAAGTCCTGTTCCTATGCCTCACGTTTCTGGCTAAGGAGCATTTTCTATCCAATTATGCTTTCATTACATTTGCTGTCTCCTTCCTCTGTAAGAAACATATTTAATAGTAAAAACTACAATTTTCATTAGCATGGGCCACTTTTAAATTTTGACTTGATATGAAAATTCCATCTGCCTTAGGAAGTAAACTGTTTTAGCACAATGTACAAAGCACTTAGGCGTTTATTTCTGTGCTTCAGGTGAAGGGCAGGCAAGTCAGAGTGGGAGAAGGAGGCCAGTTTGTACTTTAGCTGCAAAACCGACAGAAACCAGCCCAATGACTGAAGTCCAAGCAAACAATAATATCTCTGTCTTTTTATTATTGCTTTCAGAAATATGCCACCTCTCCAGCTATTAATTCCCACCTCATTCCTGTGAAATACACTGAAAAACTTAATGTGCAACTGCACACACACCCTGTATGGCATGTGGTGTAACCATAGAGGATACATGAATGAGGGCAGAAAACTAAAAATGCATGAGCTGCTAACAGAGTAGTAATTTTCTCCACTTGTAGCTAATAAATCTGCATCAGTATGTTTCTGTCCCCATCCCCATGTGCACATTTCTCTCTGTACTGGAGATCCCACTCCTCCTAGTTATGACAAATGTTGAACTAATTGTATGTGCAGCTGCTTTCTAATGGAGGGGTAAAGGCACCTCTGGGGAGGAGGACTGGAAATAGTAATTTATCTTTTGTTTGCTGCAGTTTTTGCATTCATTGTTGGATGCGTGAACAAGTGAAAATAAGAACCCTCTTGGCAGTGAGGCCCACTTCAGTAATGGACATGTTAATCCTAATTTAGTTCCAGAACTAGAACTGCAAATGTTCTGTAGAAATCCATGGCTGTGTGAAATGAGGATAATATTTTCATTTTCAAGATGGATAATTAGTTAATAAAAGTTGCTAGGGAAAAGAAAAATGATAAATAATTTCACTGGGATGTCTGAGGAATACGTATCTAAATCTGTATATTGACAAATTCCTTCCTTAGAGAAGGGGAAAATGAATCATCTAAAGTTTGGGGTTTGGATTCTTGGGGGGGAGAGGGGTTGTGTTGGTCTTTTTTTTTTTCATTTGGTTGGGTTGGTTCTTTTCTTACTTAAAACATTACAATTAAAGAGAGGAAGTTCTATGTGGTGTTTTTCTTGGTTTTGTTTTTGTTTTTAAATCCAGGTGCAGAAACTACAGCAATAAATATTAATCTGAATTTGATTATTTGGCTCTTCAGCATTTCATTGGATTATGTTGACTTTGTAATTTGATTGCTACACAAATGTAAGCTGTGCTGATTACATTAAAATATGCAAAGGAAATGAAAATATTACCAAGCAATATTCAGAAAACAGTTCTTCCTTGCTAGCTGTGAAGACTTCCTTTTGGAAAGACAAATGCAAAGGATACTAGTGATTATATTTTAATGCTAGCCATCAAGTTAGAAATAGTCCCTCTATGAGGAAGCTAAATATTTAGACAGTAATACTTTGTTTCTGGATGAATATGTGTTATATAGCTAACAAAAACTTAATAGATGTGAGATGAAGAACATGCTAAAGTACGATATTGAAAAGGAACAATCCATAAGGGAAGCTCATGCATTACGCTACTGCTTCCAGAGGATTCCTGAGGATCATGTACATTAAACTTTACACAAACACTCTGCAATGTCATCATTTAGGAGTGCTGTATGACGGTTCAGTCAGAAACTGTTCAGTCAGTGCCTGGCTGATTCCCTGAAGCGAGTTTTGGGGCCACCATCTAGCCCATATTCCTCCTAGACTGAACATATTCCTTCCCTAGATTGGGGAACTGACTAACAAGGAGGTTCTTCCTGTTCCTGTTTTTGAGGCCATTAAAAGGTGCACTCATCTCTTTACTGACTGCAACAGTCACTGAGTGGATTCTGATATGCATAAATTCTGTGTATGATGGGACACAAAGTGGCCCTTGTGTTCTTTCTGCCAGTAGTTTCATCAAGATCTATTTTGAAAGCTTTTTCTGTTCTTAAAAGAACATGATGGGGGAAAATTTAAATAAGTGTTTTCCAGCTTTGGATATAGAACAGTTTTTTCATTCATACAAAATAATTTCAGTAATATTTAGTTTATCAATTGTAAGGTTTTATTTTTTTCCCCACTGCTTTTTCCACTGCCTGTTTAAGTGCCCAAAAAGAGAAGCAGAAGTAGAGAAAATAGTGGAAATTTAAAATTTTCATTGTAGTTTCATGTTCATATGAAAAATAGAGACACACACTCCCTCCCACTAGTAAAAAAGTTCACCTACAATTTTTTAGACAGCTCCTCTCGGTGACTGAATTTGGAAAGGAAGATGTAACCATAGTTGGAAAACTGAGTCTGCCAGATTCACATTAGAATACTCCTATTGATTTTAGACTGGCTGCTTATGAAGTGAGCTTGCATTCTCCATTTAAAATTCAGTTCTCAATGAAGAAACAAGCACAAAATGCATTAAGATATCGAAAAGATGATGCTAGCTTGGAAATGCTTTATATTTCATTTCCGCTGGGCAGCCTGAGGCACAGCCCTTCCTCTGCGGTGGGCGAGCTGCCTCTCCAGTCCCACTGCACAGTCCTCCTGCACGCAGATATGCTCATCCCTTCCCTGGGAGAGTCAAAAGGAAACTGCAGCTTGGGACTCATCCTTATGGAATCTTATGCGTAAACTGGAGTGACTGTGATAGCGCATTGTCCACAGTGAGGACACCTAAAGCTCTGCCAGTGAAACTAACAGCTTTGATGGTCTTTTTTTTAGCTCAAGCAATCCCTCAAGAGCATTTTTAATAACTCAATAATCAGATACACGCATAGACTTTCTAATTGCTTCTACAAGTTCCTCTGGTGTCTAATATTGTACTAAACCATGGTAGCAGGATTTCAGTTACTTATGCAAAAATCACATCTGCAACTGATAGAAATATTTATCAGTGTATTCACTAAAATGAAAAAGCATTGAAGCAAGTAATAACATTTAAAACAAATAGGAAAGCACAAATGAAAATGAAGCATCTGAATAATTACACAATATGTAGTGCAGAATAAATGATATCAAAATTCCACTTCTGTTTCAAATCAATAACGCTGAAATGTGACAGGAATTTGATGATGGTGTGTGACTAAAAATTTAATCCAGTCAAAATACCTTTGCAACACACTCATATACAATGTAATCTTTTCAATTGTTTCCTAATGAAAAGCAATTGTTTTCTGGAAATGATTAGCTTATTTTATCACCACAATCAAAGAACATATGGAACTAGACAAGAGTCCTGTCCCCAAGTTCAACATTTTACCTTACAGAGCAAAGAGAAATTGTGTATTGTAATATTTTGCAGTGACTTCTTAGTCAGATTTCATTTTGTGTGTGCATGTGGTGATACAATCCTAAATGATATTTGATAAAAGCATAGAAAAAAAAAATTAAACATAGAAAAAAGCAGACCTTTAATGGCCAGTGCATAGCAACACAATGGCGAAAGAGGAAGAATAACTGCTGAGAACAGTCCTAAAAGAAAGCTGCTCTGTTCCTAAGATACCTTACCAAAATTGAATGTTGGTATCCTATCACCTGAAAATACCCGAGACAAACTAAGTTGAAATGCAGTTCTATGTTGAATATTTTGAAGTTCCTGGAAAACATAGAATGTCATCACCTTACACATTATGTCCTAATGTATAAAGCTGTATTTTCTGCTGACACCAGTTATGACAATTCCCCTAAAGTCAGCATAGACCCCAAGAGGGAAAACTTCCAATTAGTTTACTATAAATGCTGACTACTTTACTGTCTTGTCTTGCTTGCTTGCTTGCTTACTTTTTCTTTTTCTTTTTGTTTGTTTGTTTGTTTGTTTGTTAAGTTTTACCTTCTTCTGGAAGATATGGAAATAGTAAAGGGAGAGAGAAACTTTTCAGAAGCAACGAATCTTTATCTCTGAGAAAGCAGTAGCAAAACATGTAAAGGAGAACAAATTTAGATACAGAGATGCAGCATTTAATTTATGTGAGAGCACTGGAAATGAGCTTCTCTAGATAATTTAAGAAAGGAAGATTCACATAAGCCCAAGGATACAAAGGTCTTAAAGATACTGTTTGTCCAGTCATAGCTGAGATACAGGCACTGCAACCGCAATACCATATGACCATGTGGAATAAGCATCCCTGTTGAATGTTTAGCAGGGATTTTTTTTCTTCTAAACAATTTTAAAAATCATGATTGGAAGCAAGACAATGAGTAAACAGCATGAATGCATATTTCAGTAGTAACTCTGCATCAAATGTTTCCCTGGGAGAAAATAATAATGGTATGCTGTTGCTGAGGGTTTATGAATGTATAGAATGGGAAACACACAGGCAGGGTTCCCTTGAAGAAGAGGTAGGGTTTTTGATTATTTATGGCTAGCTTGTCTTCCTGAATTCATCTTTATTTCTCTTTCAAAGCCCTACCCTGTAATTATTATTACTTATACTGTCCCCATCAAGCTGAAACCCACTCAGCTGAAGAAAAAAAAACCAAAACAAACAATCCTTCGAAGTACTGTATCTTAACTTCAAACCTCACTCCAGCTCTCACGGTCTAATTTTTTCTTCTTCATGAAAAACTGTCAAAGCACATGACTGGTAGAACCTGAGACAGGGCTACAGAACCCATATAATCACATAGTTACTTAGAAGGCCAAACTAAAGGATTATATTCAGGAAAATGATATATCAAAGACTGTTTTTTATATCAGCAATACAAGCAATATTGTCAGGCTACTATAACCTAACTGCTACTGTACATTCACTAAAGTGTGGCAGTTATCCATAGACATATTTTTATTCCCTTATGAGTTAAAACAAATAGCCACAACTTATTTTTCTGCAAACTATGTCAAATAATTTGATTTCTACTGTGGGCTCAAAATGTTCATTTGGAAATTTACTTTGGCTCAGTTAGTGCAAGATAAGTTGTTATGCATCAAAACTTAATCATATCACTTATTCCTGAAGGCAACCCTTTCAACGCTTTCAGAATGAATATTCAAGTGTCTTCCAGGTGAATCAGCTTGAGTCTTTGTACTACTAAACTGCTGTTTATACTGTGGTACAAGCAAAGCACGAGAAGTTCAGGGACTTCCTTGAAAGTATTTTGCAATGATCTTTTAAAATGTGTACTGGCTGAGCTTGTCTCTTCTTCAAAAAAGTCAAATATGGCAACACAGGGGCAATATGAAGATTAGTTATACCTTTCTATTTTACAGTAATGAATTATGAAGGCCATTTATTTAACAAGTTCCTTTTGAAGCTTTTGTACATGATTGCAAATGACATGTGTGACGTCCAGCAGTCCTTTCTTTTGCATAATGGTCACAGATTATACTTAGGAAGAGTAACATGGAGGTAAAATGACAGCTCCAGTCACTTAATGAGAAGTTTATTAAGAAACTAGGACTGATTATCAGTTGCAAATTAACCATAATGTGAGTAATCAGCAGAGATGTCACATTGGTGCAAGAAAAATGATAAACAGAAGAATGTTCATCCCTATGCTAATCAAAAAGTACCTACAGCTCATTACAGAATGTCGTTTGCAAGAACCTAGGGATGCAGGGTTTGGGAAATGTGTTTTTGGAAAATGTATTTGGCAATGCCACAACACATACCTTTAGACTGTATTTAATATGTCAAAGTGTTTACAGAGATCCAATGGATTATCTACAAGATAAAAGCTATACCTGCAAAATATAAAAGCTTGACTAGATTTTTGGATCTCTAGATTAGACAATGTTTTTGAAGCAACAGGAAAACAAATTGTGTTGTTTTAAAGGCATTATTTTATCAGTTCCATGAAAACAATTGTAAAATGCATGCAAAATGCAAGTCACAGTAATCAGTCTCCTATAATTTGTTCTAAAAAGGATTATATTATTATTTTTAATTATGAAGTAGCATGACAGTAACTTTCATAAACTGCAAACTGGTGTTCAAGCCTCAGAACCTGCAAGAAAAGAAACAGTCTGGGATATAAAGAGCTTACAGTTTTGCATCATTCAAAACAGGGTAATTGATAACAGTATAGATGGGAGGGCAATGTAACAGCAAGAGTAATTTTGGCATAGTCATTTTATTTCTTTGCATTAGTCCTCAAGTGCACTTTGTTCTACCACAGGTAATTTCATTCCTTTAACTCCAGTCCTCCAACTCATCTCCTTCCATATGATATTCTCTTTCTCTTTCTCCCTGGTAGTGAATAAATAAGTAATGTGGTGGTGGTGGTGTAACTGTTATTGTTGTTGTTGTTGTTGTTGTTATTAATGTAAGTATTATGCAATTTGGAAATATTTTTCACTTTCTGTATTTCAGAGTTTGATAGGGAATAATCGACTATGTGTCAAGTACCCTTATACCACCCTCTTTGTACCTACCATCCAAAATCAAATAACAGATTTCCTGAGTGTTCTTTTAAGCTTAGCATCACTAAATTACCTCAATAGTTTTTCAGAGCTGAGCTCTGTAGACACGTTTCTACATTGGCTTATTTCAAATACAGTATTTATTTCAAGACCTGCCCAGGATTTCCATTGCTATCTTTGGTAATAAGAGAAGGCAAGTCTCAATGCCTTACAGTAAAGGGCTAGATTAATTTTTTTAAATTCAACACTAATTTAGATTTCGTTAGTTTGACTGAAAGGAAATTGAGATGAGGCTCCTAAACCTTCCTTCTTATAATTATTTCTTGGGGCAGGGGGCTTTCTTTTTAAACCCTATTTTCAACCTTTGGTTAATGAAAAATAAAATTAACTTTTCTTCAGGTTGTAAAATTATCAGGTTACAGCTATCAGAGGAACAAGAGTGAAGATTGTTTCTGAGAATACAAAAAAGATGTGATGATTCCTCTGTTCTGAATATATCTTTTGAGTGTAAGCAGAGGAAGAAATATTACTAGAAAAAAGAACTTTTCTTCTGAAGTGACAGCTGTTTGTTTGACAAAAAAGGTCAAAATAATATTTTTTTTCCCCATTGAGGCCAGATGTTTCTATAGAACACTTACAAAATAAATTTTTAATCTATGAAACTTGTCCATGCATATTTCATCCCATTTTAGCCCCAAATCTGCTCATTTTAATCAGTTTTCATCTTTATGATGCTTAATAGCATTCAACAGACCCAATATGTGACTTGTATGTGGGATGGCTCATTCTTACAGAACAGATGTGAGAGTCTCCAGTGAGTGGAGATCTGATAAGCAGAAAAACATGCAGCTGGCCCTAGGCACCAAAACCAGCCAGATACTTCAGTTGTAATGCCATGAAATATGTACTGTTTCTAGTTCTGTGATGTCCTAATAAAGTAACTAGATTTTAATTGTGGCAAGGTTTTCATTTCAGGATTCTCTTATGCATCAGGCATTAACATTTTTTCTCAGCCTTTGACTTTGACAGATACTTTGACACTTTTGTAAGCATCAGCGACTCACAGACACCTTTGGTGAATCAACAAGTATCTTGACGTGCTACCTTGATCCAGAGGTCTCAGGAAAGCAAGAAAGCAGAAAACAGAAGCTGGGGAATATAACGCACAGGGAGCTCATAGCTGTAAACTGTGGGGAAACTGAAAAGGTCAAAGGGGCAAGGAGAAAACAGCACTAGGAACACTGCAGAATTCATAACTTCTGACGCATGGAGCCACATTAGTATCTATTTCAATGAGATAAAATTTAGTGGTTTACAAATTGTAATATCAAATTTATGGTGATAAAATGGCCTAATACAGTGTAGAGCTTTGTGTACCATAAGCTAGGGAGGAATTGTAATGTGGTTTCCCTTTAAAACCTTTTCAAGCATATTATTTCCACTGTCCACAAACAAGCCAGTGCTACAGGCTCTTGTATGCAGGCAGGAGGGAAACCTTGAATTCTCATTCTGCCTGGAACCCTATCCTATCAGAGGTTAGTCCAAGCTATGCAGATGGGATCCTTTGTGGTCCCCCTCATCACTATTAATATTTTCAAAAGACAAAGTGAATGTGACCATTGTGAACAAAGTAAAACCAACAGCACTAATGTCAGAAGCCAATATTTCCCCCATGCACACAAAGATAGACACAGTCCCAGTTTAAATGGTAGATCTTTGAAGGCAAAAAATATCATAAGACACAGATGCTGATGCCACACCAGAAAGAACTAATAATGTTAGTGGCAAATTCCTTCTAAACCTCCTAGTATTTCTTCAAACTGGCATAATCTGGACAACATGTCACTAGAAAACAGAATTGTCCTATTCAGTGACCTTAACAAGATGTCAAAGGGTTAATAAGAAAATTAATTTATCCTTTTAAGCTCAAGAAGTAATTAAAGTCTAAGGGAAATCTGTATCATAATTGAAAATGAATAATGAGCAAGTGGGATGTGAAGGAAAAATTAGTTTGGTAATTAAGACAGGAAGTTCAGTATAACAAGAAGGAATAATGTATTTGTCACCTATGGCACAATTATATCATGCTGATAGTAAGTGGGAAAGCTTAAGCTGAAGCAGAACAATAAGGGCTGGTGAATGAGGAGGTGTTAGATAGTGACAGTGCGTCCTCAGCTGGCAAAAGAAACTACTTTGGGGACCAGTAATAGGTAGGCTCCTGATAGCATCAGGGCTTTCAAATTAATGAAACTGAAATGCATTAAATAGTAATTGTACTAGCATTTATATTAAAGCTTCTGAAGCTATTAGTTCTTTGAACTTTAAGAAAAGGTTCCTGAATTACACACCAGGGCTACAGCTTTAATAGGATGGGCCAAAATTGCTCTGTATATCTTCCCCCCAAAGTCAGTAGAGTTACCCCAGTGATGAATCTTGTTCATTACTTTCTATGTTTTTTATCTGAATTTTTATTCTAAAAGTCTGAAGCACAGGAAATTCTCATATCTAGAAACATCTGAGAGGTTATAGTAATTCAGAAGGCACAAAAAAAAAAGCTTATGTATCATTGTGTCCTTCATTTGCCATGGCAGTTGATGCCAATGATGCCTGGATACAATAAAGACATGAAATAAATTAGTAGGATTGAATTCCAAAGATGGTTCTTGCATTCCCAACACCCAGTATCATTTACTGTGTTGCTTAGGAAGATACACTTAAGGCTTATACAGAAGACCTGAAATTAGCTCTGCAAGCACTCTTTTTGTCTCTTTAGTGTGCAAATGCATGGCATACTTTCCTTCTACCTTCTTTTTTATATAGTTTTTCTTTTACAGGCAAGGTATTATTAAAAGAACAAAAATGCAAAAGTGTACATAAAAGCAAGGAAAATGTTGTCAGCCATCAGGTTTCTTGGAAATATAAGACCTGTTGTCCTTTCAGAAACAGGAGGATGGTAAGTAACATTGAAGACAAATGTCATGATAAAGTCTTTGTGTATGTCCAAGTCCTGTATTTTGGTCCCTTCACCAGTCTTTCCAACTTTCTTTGTAGAGATCAAGACAATGAAAAAAATAATTTAAAATCTAACATTAGAAATAGATTCTAATAACCAGATATGATATTCCCACCATTTGACATCCTCTAACTACTATTTCCAAGAATAAAATTCATAAACATTTCAAGAAAAAAAAAAGGAAAGCAGTGTCCCAAGTGAGTATGAACACTTATGTTGACTCGGGCGGCACTGGAAGAGAATAGTGGCCTTTACTGAATGAAATTAAATCAGCTTTACTTTACATCCATTGCTCCCTTTGCTGAACTGAAAAAAAAAAGACTGAGTTGATGACATCTTTTCTTATCAGAGTTTAAGCAATTGAGGATTGAGGTTTAGTCAACACAAATCTATGATGAATAAGCATTATTTGAACACATGTTGTATAGCATATCAGTGTCCTGCCTCAAAGTATTAGGAAAAGCAGAATTGTTTTAGGTAAACACATTCATTAAAGGAATCCAAACAGTGAAACACATATGCTATCAAAACCATAAAATTAGAGGCTGTTTTGTCAAACCCATGAGCCAAAATAAATACTTCAAAGCAAAACCAAAGCAACCGTATATACGAGTAACAATGCAAATTATTTTTATACTCTTCTCTAGTCTATTATTTGAATTAAGAAATTATTAACTTTATGATTAAATGTTCCAAAAATAATATAATGACTGTTAAGCACATTCTGTTTTAAAAATGAGATCAAAGATACCCTGAAAAATAAAGGGTACAAGCTATGCTGCTTTTCTCCATAGCATGTAGAAGAGCTGAAGAACAAACCACTCAACAACTGGAAAGAATACTCCTATCCTATCCTATCCTATCTTATCCTATCTTATCCTATCCTATCCTATCCTATCCTATCCTTCCTCATCTGGCATGCTTACCTCTGCAACCTCAAGCATCATGAGAGCTATGTTCTCTAAACTTAACATTTTCACTCAGCTCATATTATTGGTATTCATAAAGTCTCATTTGATCATGACCTTCTATGATCCAGGAGCACATATTATGATATACATATAACCTACATATGATATAACCTTGCTTTTCAGACATTTTGGGAAACAGCTGAAACAAAATGTGAAGTTCTCCAGCTGGGCTTATAACCCAGACTGACTTATTTACAGAGGCAGAGAATTTTATTTACCCAGCAAATTATGCTGCAATTGAAGTTCATCACTTCAGAGCATCTTCCCCTCTGTAGAAATGTACCACTGCAGCTTCTCAAAGCTGCACATGATCTGGATATACATCTTCAGTCCTATGCAGCTCTAGTCAAGGAACACATGTAGCTGGATTGCCTCCAGGTTTAGTTATGGCATGTGTTTTAGCTTGGAAGTTCAAAAATCATCTTTCCCAAGAGATGAAGGGTGATTTAGTCTTCCCGACTCTTCTCTACCTTTCTTCTGAGAGAAGGAAGAGAGGCCTTCAAGAAGGCTCTGTCTGCTCCACATTTTGAACATAAACAAGAATGAGAAAATAAGAGCTGGACACCAGCTGCTGTGCTTGGTCATCTAAATTAAATACCTCCTGTTTCTACTGAAAACAATGACAGCATTTCCATTTGCATTGACACACTGAGCATGATCACAATTGTCTTTCATAAAGTAGGCGCATAGCAAGCCCACCTGCACTGCTAATGAAGAACAAGTGCAGGTATATGAGGGAGAAAGAGTTTCAGGGGATGTAATTCTGCACTTGTACCCAGTGATGTTTTTGCTGAGGATAATAGTCTGTTTGCTTCACAGACAGATACCATGACAATTATTTGTTGGAGACGTACAAAGAAATTCCTATTCATTTCTCAATCAGTCATCTGACCCTGAAACCAAGCACTGTAATCCCTCAATTTTGCCTCTTGAATTATCCACCCAGCACTGAGTTCTGTTGTACTCTACTGACTCTAATGAAAATAATTTTGAACTGGCAAGGGCAAAATTGTTGCAGTGATACAACACTGAACATGTGAGCATATGTTACTGCCCCATGTATTGTCACAGAGCAACCCAAGCATTGGTGCCTAAGCCTCCTTATCCCTTTTCCTGGCCTTAGATCTAAAGTACCTTCTTGCCAAAGGTATTCCAGTCACACAGATCCCTGTGGTGTTTACAACACCCTACATCATGTTGAATTGAATTATATCAATTAAAAAAAAAAATGCAAAATAGGGACCAGGATGGTCCGGGGGGGGAAAAAAAAAAAAGGGAAAATTTAAAAGCCAAACATGTGCCTGAGCACGGAAAGTAAAGCTAACAGAACTCATCTTTTGGGGGATCTATTGTCCTAAAGAAACTCAGATAATGATTTATTTGATTGCATGAAAGAAAAGGGAAAATATCTGGGATTAATTTCTATAGTATTGTCAGTGTGAAATTCATGGTTTGCTGACTACCTAAATTACATGGCACACTGCTAACCCTGATCTTAGCTTTGTCTAGTACCTGTCTTTAAAGGTGTAATTAATCTACTGTTCTAATTTAAAATAAGGTAATGACAGAAAAGAAAATGAGATGTGTCATCTAAGTGCTTTTACACTCCAAACCAAACAAGTTTCATGATTCACAATAACATCAACAGAGGAACACTTAGCAGGCAAATCTTCATGTTAAAAACACATTGTCAAATAAAGGTTCTGTCTTAAACATTGCTCACAGTTTAGACTAGTTCCACTAGCCTGTAAAATACCACACAACCTACTTATTGCTTCAAGCATTAAAGCTGAGAAAATGGTGTTCAAACAGAAAATACTGACAGTTTTGGGCAGAAACACTTAGTTTTCTTTACGGTACAGGAAAATAATCATCGGATGCACAGCATGCAATAGCTAACCCCAGTCTTACTGGGGAAATCCTTATTCTTAATTTACTACTTATTTAAATGGGCTACAGGAACAATATATACCAAGAGGAAACTACTTGACAGTTTTTTTCCAGTCTTATAGAATTTTTGCCACACTATCAGGAGCTAATAGTGTTCAAATATGGTTGTGGTTTAGTAAGGATGAGGAAATCTGGACTTTCATATCTACTCCTAAAGGTACCCAGCCAGAGCAAGGAAATAATTTACCCTATAACAGAAATTTTTTATTGCCTAAAACAATAATCAGATAGCAAAAAAAAAAAATACTCCTTTCAAAAAGTCTTATTTTGTGCTATGAGTACCACAAATTTCTAATGGATGGGAATGGGTGATACAATTTGATTTGATTCCTAACAAAGGAAAATAAAGGATGTTGTACTTTTAGTAAAAGCAAGCAAATCTTAGTCTTTCTTCAGTGATAAATTTACAAGTGATCTTTACTGATGACAACAACAAATTACTACTAGAAAGCAACTTAGAAAGATACAGTTGTGATATCTCAGTGTGGCACAATGGTCCAGACCCTTCCTGGGACTGCTGTGGACAGCCACAGGGCAATAACTGCTGAGAAACCTCCTGAGGTCATCCTCAACCTCCTCTTCTCCTCAGGTCTGTGGTCTTTTTCCTCTTGCTCTCCAGTTCATCCAGAAAACTCTCAGCATAGCCACAGAGGCTGCTTCTCAAAACTCGTGCAGAGGAACTTGATTACGTTTCCCCAATGTGCCACTTTCAAATTTAGAAAATAAATTCTGAAAGCATATTAAGTTTCAGCAAAACAACTCTCTTCTCTATGTGGCCTTGACATCCACATGGAAATAAAGAAAATTAATTTAATTTTTTAAATAAA
>VZTL01066160.1:0-20381 GCA_013400535.1 Scopus umbretta | reverse complement strand
GAGAAAAAAAAAATTATGCTTTTAACTGAAACTAATGTTTTAATAATTCAAGAAACTACCTGCTCGTATGCCTGCTCCTGGTGGTCAGTTGGCTGAGGACACCAATGTGGGGCAGAGGGTTAGGATGCTGGGGGAAAAGATGAGAGGCAAGTGATGGAAAAATGGGAGAAGGACAATTATACACATGGCCAGAGTTTGCCTCCTTAAAATAGATGAAAAAAATCAGGGGATACTATTTTATGGAGCAATGGATCTAATAGGAGGATAGTCAGTCATTCAGGTGGTCTAGAGAACAGGAAACTCTGTGAGATAAATTAATTACACCACACTAAATGCACAGGTACATCCATTTTGGATTTGGACCTTGTATGTGCAACTGGTGTAAAACCACAGACAAGACTTGGTATTGACATCCGTGGTTTGTGGGCAGCGCTTCCATTACACAGGCAGGATACAGACTCACTGCAGCCAGAAGACCTACTGAGATCGTCTAGCTAGAAGACATGATTTTCTTACATTGCATGCACTGCAACTATGCTAAAAATTAACGAAGACTCGGGTACAGCTATCAATAAAGACGGGCAAAGGTGAATACCATGTGCAAGAGGTTACTGTGCACCACTTTCAGTCTTCCAAGCAGAATACCACACACGGTTACTTTGCTAGTGCAGCGTCCCCAAAAGTCATTGCATCACCAGATGCCATCGATCCGTGCCAGGTTATGCAAGGTCTAGAGCACACTTGCCAAAACAGAAATCCTTTTAGTACTTAACTTGAGATTTTGTTAAGTTTCACTTAATCTGCCTTCTTAAAGTACATTTACAAAAGCAAAAATGATCAATAACTCCACCATTAAATTGCATTACTTTGCCTAAGTAATTTGGGACAATACATTAAATAAATGAATGAATAATCCTTGAAATCTGCATACAGCAGGCCAACAGCTTTAATAGCAAATCTCTGCTGGAAGGAAAGCCAGCAATTCAGACGACTCACTCAATCTACGAAGCAACTTATGAAAACCAGAAAACAATCAGTTTCATACTGGAAGCAAGTGGATTAACTTTAAAAGACGCCAGTGTAGCAATTTACAGCTATCACAATTTTTTTGACAACATAAATTTCCAATTTCAGCAGCCAGAGTAGGTGAAGCTTTAAGCACAAAGAGCTCATTGATTCAATATGTCTGTACAGTTTAATTCTGAAAAATCAATCATTGTGCATTTCCTCCAATACTTTTTTTGTAGCATCCTCTATACAATTTATTATTATTACTTACTGCTAAAATAGAAACGGTGATTCCACCACTCTCAGCCCTACTAAATCATTATTTAATGTTGCATGGCTGCCTTCCTTATAGAAAAGGATAGCTTGGTTTATTATGAAGAACATTATTATTAAACATTTCTCAGTTGTGTTTATAGTTGGTGGCTATTATTTTAAGAATTCTCTGTTTTCTTTGAATAGATTTCCCTTGCCCCACCTATGTCACATCAAGCTCTTGGAATCACCTCTAAGCGAAAGGGTCACTTTTGGCTTGTGAAGTATCCCTGGGCAAAAGCCAGAAGCTATAAACATGAATTTTTCATTATATTAATTGTCCTAGTTTAACCATGCAACATGACTCTTCAAGATAACTGATACAGAATTTTAATTGTGTGTGAAATATTCAGTCTTTATAAGCCCCCTTCCTAACCTTTTTTATACTGGAGGGAGCTTCTGCCAACAAACGCTGCCTCTTAGCTAATGTTCAACTTTCTTTGTAATTCACTTTCCTGACCTTTTATTTTGACATTTTCACCTCATATATTAATTTCTGCTTGCACTGAATACTGCAGCATTATAATTACTTACATATAAACCTTTCATCACATCTTTATTTGGACTTTGTTAGAAGATGCCGTATATCAAATAACAGCAAATTTCACATTAATCAGCTGGCCTTTCAGAAGAACAGGCTGCCAGCAGCCGGGAGATGATCACACCTAGAGCTTCTGTGCGGCCAAGCATGGGTCAGAGGAGCTTTCTGCTTCGAGAGAGCAACACAGGGCACTCAAAAGAGAGAAACCAGCCTTCCCAGACCTCCTACGGCGCCTGTGGACGTGTCCCCAGCCTTGCCCTCGCCCAGCTTTGGGGCAGCTGTAAATTAAGCAGGACACCAAGCACCCTCCCTGCACATCCCCCGCCGCCCCAGCAAGCCTTCAGACAGGCTCGAGAGTTTCCCTTTTCATCCTGCGCTCGCCATTACTGGGTAGTACGGGTAATCTAAACCACATTTTCCAGTGAGTTTATTACCCATATCAAGGAAAACCTCACATAAATCATGCAGGGGTTTTGGTATATTTTTATCTATGGCATATTCACACACAATGTATTACAAACGGGTAAGATGTGGTGACACACTGAAGCAGCCACCTTCAAGAAATGTTTTTCTCACCTGGTGTCCACAGTAGAAACAAGGAACAGAAACTGCAACAAGGAGTAATTCAGGTGATGAGCTCTAATAAGCTGGTCTCCATTGGACCTGACCCCTCCTAAAACCAGCCCAGCGATCAACCTGAGGGTCTACTGCAGTAAGGTGACAAAAAGCGCAAAAAGCGCTCTGTGCATCCCCGTATACACCAAACCACCACGTGAGAGTCCAGTGTGCCTCACCGGATGAGAGACCTGTCCCATTGGTAAGAAGCACCCAGTTCAGCAGCTGTTCTCCATAGTATTTCTGGTTCTTCAGGATAGAGACGAAAGCCTCCAAACCGCCCAGGTGATTGCAATATGCCACGGTGACTTCCACACACCTGTGTGGATTTCAGTCCTCCTCTACCTTGCTGGTTCCTCTTCCCACGGCACAGCAGTGTTTAAAGCAGCATCTTTACAGGGACAGGCACATGTTGGGCTGACAACTCAGGGCATGCAAGAGAGAGATTAAATTTCTCCAAGTCCCAGCCTAACTTCTTTCTAGCCCTGTTCCATAAGATATCATAAAAACCATTTACATTTTTTCCACAGCAGCCACCTTCAGAAAGTCTCTTGGATGTGATTGCTCTAAATACAATTCCAGCCTTTTTGGGTTTTTCATCTTTTAGTTGCACTGAAGGAATTGTAGGACCTTCACAGCTGTCACAAATTTTCGATACCTAGACAGAAGAGATTTTCAAATAATGTGTGCAAGCAGCACAGATGTTCTTGCATTGTTCTTCCAGCTTCCATTTGGCCAAGGTCCTTGGTTCTGTTATTTACCATGGAGACCAGTGAAAAACTAATTCAAATATGTGGGTGAATTGAAGTAACCTTGTCAATAGTTCTGAGAAGTGGGTATGTGCTCGGCAAAGCAAGAGAGACAGAAAAACACACCAAAGCCATTTCAAACATCATCCAATGTGAGCTGCAGTCACATTGAAACTATGCATCAGTGGAAAATATCCACAATCCTGTTATCCACCTTTTTAGTTTACTAGCTAGTAAAGATATAACCCAAACGTTTGCAGGCAGACGCAGCTGAGTATTCTTCATGTAGAGAATCTAAGTCATCATCTAGCACCCTGAACATTAGACAGACTGAGATTCTGGAGCAATGCTTGACATGCAGGATAAAATTGCACAAGAGAGAAAGAAAGATGCAATAGCTCATTATGTACATGCTGCCACATATTAAATACACTTTATACAAAAGTATATAGGGACAACATCACAGAGATGTTCATGGGTTGCTCAGCCTTTCCAGTTCCCATAAGGCATTTCACATTTCTCTTCCTTCCTCTTGTAAAGATGCTGTCTTGCACCCAGTTTAGTGCTAGTTCTTAGACAAAATTTCCTCTCCAAAATTTACAGGCACATTTTTCATCTCCTGATGCTAATAAGAGATTTTCCCACTAACTTAGAAAGCCACAGTTTCATCCTAATCTTTGCAAAATAACCAAAACGGAACTAAGAACATGAGCATTACTAAGCAGACATCATCTGTGCCAGAGGTAATCCTGTTGCTGAGAGGACTGTGAGGTATTTATCCCATATTTTTGCTGTCCAGGACCACCAGAATAGTGTTTTCTTGGAGATACCATTAGCTCAAATGACATGATATTTTATTGGTCTCAAATTCAAAAGACAAGTCAGCTCAAAACTCCAACCATGATATTTGCTTCTAACTTGCTAGGAAGAAGCAGAGAGCTCACAATCAGTGTCCCACTATTTTTTAAATACCGTTTCAAATCTCTCTGAGCAGATTATTTCAAAGCTAGATTCCAGCTCACCGCAGTGTGATGCTCTTGTGAAACTCCCGGTAATGGGAAAAGAGCAAGCAACACAATGGCTATTTATCAGAGCACACTGTAGGAGAGAATTTTGTGCCCATAAAAGCACAGCCAGGCCCCTTGGGTCTGTCCAGACACCAGCACTGCTATTTAATCGCTGGAAGCTGGAGGAACATTGAGAATCCTGGAATGCAAGTCAGTAAATTAAACAAGTGAAGCTTCTCTCTTCTTTAATAGTTACAAGGAATTTTCAGCAAAACTCTGAAACCCAGGCAATATGGATGCTTTATTCCCAGCACAAGGAAACGGTAAGAAACTTTCCCAGGCTTGGCAAAGGGCGAATGAATTAATCGGTTTGGGGTTTGCTGTGTGCGTTCAGTGCATACCTGCACAGTCTGGGGGACTTTTCAGAAGTCACAGCTGCGATTCCACACATTAGGCTGAGCCAAGTCTGGAACTCGGAGCAAAGCTCCAGCCATCTTCTTATGAAGGATGCAGTATGCCATGCCCAAAGTTACAGAACTTAATCTCTAAGAATAGCATCCTGCCCTGAGAATGTAGAAGCAAATCTATTTTTTAACTTACAATTTTAAATTAATCAAAAAATTGGCCCTCCAAGACCCTTTGCACCACATATCACACCAGATATTTGTCCGTCTCACTAAACAATTGAACTGTTCTCTTCAGCCTTCCCACTTACACAGAACTTGCATCTTATGCCATTTTTTATTATTTTGTTTAACGAACACGAAAGGACATTTTCCTCTGTTACTCTTCAAAGACAAAAGTCTCCTCATAGAAGAACTAAAGCAAACACTTCTAATCACACTGACCTCCTTTACACAGCAGTTCGACATATTAGCAGCACCATGGGTATCATCACTGCTGCTGCTGCAAGTAATTCCAAGACAAACCTACACCCTGAGGAAAGGTTGAGTTCCCCTACGGCATGGAAATTTCTGATGTACCCCCAGCTGTACAGGACAGGACATCAAGTGCCACAAATAATATCCTGTCACTAGCCCAACACTTCGCCACTGTCCAGGACAAAGCCCTTGCCATAACGAGCCACCTTCAGATACCCAGAAAGTGGATGCTCAGCAGGACGCCAGGCTTGCTTTGCAGAACCGTCCCCCTGGCGTTGCTTGCCATGAGTATCAAAGCAGCAGTTCCAAGGAAATGGGCAGGTGGTGCCTCACAGCAGAAGTCTCTGACATCTTTTCCAAGTACTATCTCAAGGGAAAATAGATGTTTTATACCTCCTTTACATTTCTGTGTCTTCAGTTGCTAGGATTTCTCTGAGTATAATCTCAATATGGGATAGACCTCATTTTTGTTACTCCTTATTTAGGGATAATTGCATCACCCCTAAAATATATCATCTTTTATTGAAATTATAATTGGGACTAATCAAATACATACTAATTTTTTGCAATATGTTATTACCAATCAAAAATTACTCTGATTCTTTTCTACCAGGGTTGGGAATAACTGAAGTCAGTTAAATTGGTGCTAGGGAAAACTAAGGTTAAACTTATCTAACCTGGAACGTAGAAAGATGCTGTCTGCGTGGCTAATGAGACACTATTTAAAACCAGGAATATATCCTGTGCTATCCCAACCCCATACATTAACTAAAAGTTGGCTCAGTAATAGCATAAGCATTTTGCTTTGTGTCATGTAGGAATGGCCTACAGTTAAGTGCAGTAACAGAGATTGTATTCTGCACAGAGGGTAATGAGCCCTGGGAGAGGCATACACACAGCCATCACCATAAAGCAAAACTGTCTGCACAAAAGTTTGTTAATCTCTGCTATGAGACATTTCCATTAAAACATGTTTCATAAAGCCACAGGTTCATTCTGCCAAAACCAGGCAGCTTGACCGACTCGTCAGCAAGCAGAGCCATGGAAGACCTCAGTCTCTGTTTAACAACCATTTCCACAAAACTTGCATTTACCCAAAGACCAACAGCAAATCATGTTCTGCACCGTTTCCCAAGCCAGATACCTGAATCCGAGCCTATGTGCCCATAGACTTTTCTTTATTTTGCTATAGAAGCAAGAGATAAAGTCTTCTAAGACCTGGATGCTCGTGTATCAGTTAGAAAAAGCACTGCAAAAGCAACTGATTTTTACATGCATCATAATATTCAACGAGATCCTTCACACTGACTTCACAGGAGGAGATGGTATAAATCTAAGAGAGTGAATTAAGATAAGGAATAAACAAGACACAAGAGAAGACTAAAGCCATTTATTACAAATGCACAAAAGAAATATCACTACAACTTCTAGAAATGGTAGATCACTTTTTTTTTTTTTCAGCAGGTCCCAGAGGTTTGAATGACTTTGGAAAAAAAGAACACGTTAAGTCTGAAGCTGAAAATCCACCGCAGAGAACGTCTAGACAGCAAGTCTTAAATCTCACTCCTAAATCAACTGTGCTGCAGCTCAGCCATCCCTGCCGTATCGTCATGCCGGGTGAGAGACAAGTCTCAGCGAGGAGGAGTCCCCAAACACCACCACAAAGATGAGCTGGAAGTGCCTGGGGCGCTGCCCTGAGGGCAGGCGCCAGCCCACCCCACCCTGCAGCAGAGATGCTCTGTACTAAGGGTGCTGTATTGTTGCTTTGGGTTTTTTAAGGAGTCAGTAATGCTCTGCCTGAGCTTCCAGGTGGATTTAACAAGCACATCTGCAGCAGCAGCGAAAGCAGAAGCAGCAGCCAACTTTTTAATCTGCAGACCTCAAAATACTTACAAAAGAGACTGGTATTGTACAGAGAGAGAAAATGTGGCCCTGGGAGGGAAGGTGACGGAATGAAAAGCAGACGTCCCAGCCCAGTGCCACCACATCCCCACCTCCACCACTGCACGTTCTCTGAAGATGCTCACTAGCTATATTCTCCACCTTTAGTAACAGCAGATCTTCCAGCCCTTACTCGTTTCAGGTATACTCTGAAAGCAGCATAAGAAAACTCAACATCGTCAGAAGTTTAGTGTCTGTTTTTCCTCACAGAAAAGAATATAAAACTCCTTTTACTAATTTCTAATTCCACTGGCTTTGCAGACCTCCTTCAAAGACTCGGATAGAAAGTTGTGCTGTATTTTGTACATCAGAGGGTAAAAGCTGTAAATTTTATGACTTTAGGTGCTGTCTTCTTCAAACATGATTTATCAGACCCAGCTCACTGTGAGGAATATTATGCAGGGGAAGAAGAGTGATAAATGCCAGTAATGACTGGCCTGAGAACACGCAGGATGAAACAGCAGAATAATGAATAGTGTGGGACTACTACCTCCTGCTCATGGCTTTAGACCATTAGACAAAGATGCTGGTTTATGCTACAACAGGTTCAGCCACACTCCATTCTTTTTTTAATCCATGAACATTTAGCAGAGACATAGACATGCAGTAACTCAAAAGTAAGAGAAGCTTTTCATTTTTCCTTCTTTTTTTTTTTTTTTAAATTTCTCTCTTTTATCCATCCTTTTACTTGTTCTTCCTCCTCTCCCCGCCCGAAACATCTCCTTTTTTTGTTGTTGGGTTTTTCCCCCCCCGAAAAAGATGGAAAGAAGTCATACCATTGTTACTGAGCCTTAATCTTTGCCAGCCCTTGGTTTGACTCTGATTTCAGAAAAGATCCCAAAGCTAATAAGCAATTAAACCACAGAGGAAAGCCACCTGGAAGATGTATGCAGAAGGAATTAAATAGCAAATTTTTGGGGGGCTAAGCAGCCAGAAAATGCAAAAATATTCTGAGCAGTCTGGCGACTTTAGGATTCATGGTAGCAATTGTATGCAAATATCAATAATTTCATATAGCTGTTCCAGTGAGGTTCTAGAAGTATATATAAATAAATAATAATAATAATAATAATCTTAAAGAATAAATGGGGAGAGAAAGAAACTAAGGGGTGGTGCAGAAATCGAAATGTCAGAGAATGTCGCAGGCAGAGGGTAGGTATGGGAATAACAGATCCAGAGCAAATCTGCTGGAGATGTTAAGAGCTGGCAAAAGATCAAAGCGATAAGAAGCAGGAATGGAAATAACCTTTAATTCTGTGCCTATAAGAGGACGTGAAAAAAACATTGCAGCAAAGGCCAGCCAAGGTAACATGGAAAGGGGCCTAGTCATGCGCTGGGAGCTCTGCTCTTCTCAATCCAAACCTAAGGCTTTTGTCCTACTTTAAAAAGCACTCCTCTAAAAACATAGCGCAGAAAAGCTCTGAAACAAAGCTGAAATACTTCGGGTTTTTTTTACTAAACCAAGGCTTTAATTGCAGTTTTCAAACTTTTCAGACAACCCAGCTCTGCGAAGATGCATTTTCACTCCTCTTCCAGATACGGAGGCAAGCTTTCTTTCGCAGTCCATAAGGAGTGCTATTTAGGGCACCATGTTTAATTAGGTGATGTAGCAGAGAGACAAATGACCAAACTCTGCCTTTCCTCCCAGCACCCTGTTCCACCTCTGAAGACATTTAAAAAGCATTTACTCATCAGACACCAAATCCCCACTGTTACTGAGAAGCTGTACACAGCCCTGACTGACCACTATGTGCTTACTAAGATGACGAAGCAACAAGTAGCTTGTCTTTTCATTTGCTTTGCTACAGAGCAGGTACAAACCTGCACAGGTGCTTAACCAGTGAAGATCCTACGGCCCAAGTCCCCTTCTTGGAGTGCACACAAGCTCAGCCAAATCTTTGTCTACTAGTCTTCAAACTGGAGGAATGCAGCTTTGCCAGAGCACAGGCAAATGCTGATCTACTTTAAACTTGAGCCAAGATTTTCCTGAATTCTGAAGGGTGTATGGAGCGGACACAGAATATAATCTCTGATCCAAGCACGTTTCTATCTTTGAAACACCTGTTTCTACCTTCCTCATCCCCATCCCAAGGTGCCAAAACACTGCCAGGGAATGGTTGAGGATTTTACAGCTTGGTCCCAGTCTAGAAACCCCAGAAAAATCTTAAGTTTACTAGAGTAACAAACACAGTTTTGCAAAACTTGACGTGCTTCAAAAAACTTGGCTAAAACCTGTAGAATCACTGAACTTTTAAGCAGTATCTGAACTGAACCACAGGGAAAAACTGAGGTTCGTTCATCCCTAATTAAGGGCTTAACTGACATTACCAATGCTTAGCATATGTTCTTCCCTATTAGCTTCCAAGAACAACAACAGGCCCACAAGATTATTTTGAGCTTGAGTTGAAATAAGGTGAACCATACCTTAGGCCAACAAAGTTTTCCAGAAGGAACAAATACTTTGTTTACTCTGAAGTCCATTCTAAGACACAAGGTGTTTACCCAACTTAGCACACACAGCCACTGATCAGCCACATTTCCAGCAAACTGAATTCAGCTTTATTCTTACTTCTTCACTTCAGAAATTTCAATTTGCTCATACAACTCTGAGCTGTGATACAAGATACTATAATAATGCCCATTCCATTAAATAAGCACATTTTTTGTAGTTGCAAAGTTTTTCCACAAGATAGTTGTACAGTATTCTGCTAGTTATAATGGGGCTGATATCCTCTGTACCTGCACGATGTTCTCTCTAATGCACATAGATGCAATATATAATATGCAATGCGATATACAACGTATGCAATATGTATTTGTGATGGGATCCACCTATCAAAGAATAAAGGCTAAAATGAGGCTCTCTGGAGCACAAAACTTGCTCCGCAGGAAAAAGTTAATACTAAAGAGGATTTCTTGCCATATTATGGTTTAAAACTACACAGTGCTCGCTAACATCCTTATCTGTAGGCACATATGGAGTTCCAGAGAACTTGCTATGATGCTTTTATATTTAAAGGTTTAAACGGTCAGAGGCTCAGATGTTATTATTCATAAGCAAATAAAATTTTAGAACTGCAAGGTACTATAGGAAATCTCAAATGCAGTTCATCTCATTTTCACATAAGTTTTTATCATCATCATTTCATCAACATCATTTAATGTTATTGTTTGTTGTACAGGAAAAAAATCACTCCTATTATTAAAATGGAACTTATTTATTTATCACTCCTATTATTAAAATGGAACTTATTTATTTATCAAGTTCTAAAAAATCAATCTGGTTCCTGCTAAAGTCAGCAGAAAATTTCATTGATTCCACTGGGAAATAGGTCAGGCCTTCAAATATAGGCCAGAAAAGTAAGGTTTTCTACAAATGGAGAATGGCTATAGTGCTGAAAGGCCTAAAGCCGTCAGGTGCCAGCTCTCCTGCAAATACTGGGTGGTAGGACAGGGTGGGACAGGAGGTCTCTCCCCTTTCTGGTTCAGGATCATCCAACTCCAGCACAAGGGCAAGGGCTCAGACACTTCTGTAACATAGCCCGGATTTGGTACGTGCGCCTGAACTGAAAGCAAGCAAAAATCTTTTCATTTTCTTCAGGGATCAAAAATTTCATCATTGAAAGTTGCTGCCATTTATTTTGTAATGTCCTGCCACGTACCAGTTTAATACGCTTACAGCTGAAATCCTGCCAGCCCTCCCTACCACCACTCTGGTATCTTTTGCTAGAAAACCAGTATCACTGGCATAAATAAATAGTTGGCACCAGGCAGACTTCCATCTGCCGTGAAAAGGTCAGACACATCCCAGACTATTTTTAATGCATATTTAGGGCCCATTCAGGCTTGATTTATGCCTCCTTCTAATTCAGAGAGTTAAGAATAGCATAAAGTTAAAGTACTTTAAAACTCATTTAGGAAACATCAAAATGGAAAACCTAATGACCTTCCAGTGACCCAAGATGGATGTGTGATTAGTAACAGAAATGAAAATTCATTTTCTTGTGATAAAGGACAGTCAGCTTCATCATTATGGTGTTATAATTTAGTCTTAAACCAATTACATTTATAGCCTTGCTGGTGTCTTACACCATGTCTGGTGAAATAGTTTTATCTATCAAAATCCAAACACAACCTCAGTGGCTAGGTTCTTCTCAGGCAGCAAGTGTTTTTCAGTGCCTGAAATGTCTTCAATAAGCCTGACTTCTTGAGCAAGCATGGCTCAGCAGATTTTGAAAATGAGGCCTTTACAGAAGTATTAAAAATTGTAACATAGCAGCTACCTTCAAAAATGTAGGCCACCTGTTGCATTCAGTGGAAAAATAATCAGGATGCATGGTCTCAAATCTTCAAGGCAGCCAAACTGGCTACAAAATACGATTTCCCTTCCACAGACTGCCAAAGTCAACTGTCTGGTGTAAGAGATGCTCAGTTTTGAAGTTGCTCCTGTGGGGAAAGACTATGCACTAAGGACAGTTTAAGGGGACTCAACCGCAAATACCTCCCAGGACACAGCCCTTCGCGAGAGAGAAAGATGCGCTGCAAAGTTGCTTTGCCTGAATTCGGATTTGAAGAGGCATTCAGCATGATTTCAGGGGCTGAAGGGAAAAAGGCAGGGGGGGAGGAAGTTTGTTAAGTGATGCAGCTTGGCATTTTGTGGTGGCAGATAAAATAGAAGATGCAGAATCAGTGTATACGCTGATAAAGCTTTGAGATACTGTAATGAAATCCTGACCACTTAAGTCAAAACTATGGTTGTCTACCCCAGCGTTGGCAGTCTGAGCAAGACTTAAGAGCCATGTACTCATGTAGCAGCACGGAGGAATGCTGGTTGTCTTACTGGAAGCCTGTGTTTGCAGCTTGGCTCACGTTTTATGTTTAGGAGATGCAGGATGTCAAGCTGAAGAGTAGTGTACAAGGCCAAAAAAGTCCTGCAGCTCATCAGAGCCTGAAAGATCAACTAGGGAACCTCTTTTCCTAGTGAGGCCTAAGAAAGTGGCCATTCCCATCAAACATATTTCAAAGTGATTCAAATGTAGAACAGGAAAAAAAGAAATTCAGTTGCTGTGCTCTGTAGTGGGGAAGGTGCAGAAAGATTAGAAGAATTCAGATTTGTCCTTGAATGGCAGTTGTCACACTAAAAAGTTAACAGTCACAAGTGGCCATAATAAAGGGAGCCAAAGCAGTCACTTATGTCTTCTCCTGGTAATTAATCAACCTGTGTATTTACCGCTCTCTGGAGAGGTTCTCTTCATTTTTTTATATATATATATATACACACACACATACATATATGTCCAGGAAAGTGTCTTTCACCCATCCAGAGCAACAAATGCCAACAACCTAAAAATCTGCCACTGGAGACTTTACCTGTCTCCCAGAAACTGTAATTGCTTTCTTGGTATCACTAATGAACTGAAATTCTGTGACCTACATTCAAGCTGTCAAATCTTGCAGCATACTAATATTCACAATACCCAACTTACCTCTTTTCTCTGCATACAACATACACTATTTTCACTAATTACACTATAGAAAATAAAGGAATTTTAACTGTCTTTTCATTTCTTAGATTCATGTTGCTTTATTTGAAGAAAATATTTTTTATCTGTGAAAACTTTAGGAAAGCAATCACAAAAGCAGGCTGGCAAATTTATATGATGGATTACAGGTAAGACCTTTATTAAAAATGGCATTTCTAGCAACAAACCAAAAAAATGTTTAGTAATAAATTTTGTTTTCACATATCCACAGGAAACATAGATGTACTACCCTCCCATACTGCCAACCTTCTGCCACTTGCAGACGTGAGTCAAAATACTTCACTGAAATTCATGGCAAAACAAATAAGCAGAACACTACTGCTTATTTGGAAGCCTAAATGAACTTAAGTTACGTTCTCACCGAGTTCGTGCACACAGGGAAGGTTTCTGGTGATATAACAACATGCACTCCGTTCTCCAAACTAGTGGCCTGATGGCCTCAGAAATCCACCACATCTCCCTAAAGCAGAGGTTAAGTAGAGAGAAAGATAAAGCCAATGAAACAAATTTCTGGCAAAATGAAACAGAAAGTAAAGGCTTAGCTGGCTGCTGCCACTGGTTGTTTCACCAGGACACAGACAAAAGAACAGATCTGTAAAATTAATTGCATGGCATCGCAGGTGAGCTATGCTTTGTGTAGGTCTTTAAAAGCAACCTGGTGCCAGGGTAAGGAGCCCCCTCATTTCACCTCCAACTAATGGTTCCAACACCATGTAACTAGATACACAAGCAATACTCACCAGTTACCATTTCAATAGCTCTTTACAGGTAAATATGACAAACATTTAGGAAACCACCCTCTTGGCTATGTAAGCTTTCGTAATTCAGCAATATTAGTTGTGTGGAATAAGAGAAAGATGCTGCAGGGTTTTAACTCAGAAAATGAGATGGGGTGGATTGCCTTTATTTCTTTCTAGACACTAGTGATTTCTGTCCAACTTCTCTGTCTTTTCAGGAATACTCCATCAATGGCCTTTGCTCAGTAGTTCCAGGAAACTGGCTTTTGGGCTGAAATTCTGCACAAACTTCATGCACCCACCCCAGTGAGAAGTCCTTTCGATATCTCCCTGTTTGTATATTTGTTGCACAACCCATGCTTAAGGACCATGCGGCCAGGACATCCAGTAGGAAGGTCAAGTCACTCGTACAATTTACGAGTCCTTAGCTTTCATAAGCTCCTTTCCATCCTGGAACCTGTCGTACGAAAGGTTTGTCCTGTAAAAACACTACGTAGATAGAGTAGAATTTCCCTGATGCGCCCAGCTCCACTGCTGCTGTTATCCTTACAACACTCCCTACATCTCTCGCACACCTTTCCCTGCAGACAACTCAAACTAGGTCACTCTCCATGGAGTGAGTCATCCTGCCTAACTTTAGCGTCTGATGCAGCTAGCTGTTTAGGAATCTACTAGGCACCTTAGATCCTATAAATAGTAAGGAAAAAAGAAAAAGGCATCTCCTGATGGTGATTCAGAAAAAGAAACCAACCTAGATGCTCCGAGTCCTTTTCTGGAGGAATTTCTCCGTGTCTGCTGACTGTGTAAGACGAAAGCCAAGGGACACAGGGTGGATGGCTGTGTGTCAGAGCTGGGTGCTACGCACGGTGCTTTCATATTATAGTGACAGCAAACCTGATATCAACCTCCATTTTAAACTCCTGGGGACGCACAGGACTATTTTCCTGTAAAACAAAACTCAAGGGGTCTATACATAATAATCATGCTCACATGCTTGCACTTCTTCCAGGATCCACACCGCTGGCCCATGCTGCCCCCCGCTCCCCGGCAGCTCCAGTGGTTGGGGCTGTGCTGGAACCTCTCTCCGGGCATTGCTTTGGGCAAAACAGACTCCCACCATCCCCTACTCCAGCTTCAACAACTTCCCCCACACAAGTGAAGTTCCTCCCAGGCCCTCCTACCCCCAAAGGTTCACTTAATGGCATCATTTTCTCAATGGACAACTAAGCCCATTTGTGCATAAGTGCTAGACAGCCTAATAGTTGCCCAGTTTTTACAAGCAACAAAACGGGAGGTAGAAGGAAATAAACCTGAACACACGTTCTCTGTCCAGCCCACGTTTGCATTCACTGAACAGACATTAGTACTTTGCAATTGTTTTCATTCACAGGTGTGACTGGGGGCCTTAACTGGTGTGTTTGGTTGTAGCATGTTATATTATGAAACCAGTATTTGCCCTTTTCAACAAGCTGAGACATTTAAGTATATTTTCAAAAATCAGAATATCCAGAAAGATTCAATTATCACTTCTTTTCAGTCAGTATCTGTGTTTCTGCTCAGTGATGTTTCCATAATCTCAAGTCTAGCACATTTTTGCAACTGCTGCTGCATAACCCAACTGATTGAAACACTGGTTAGTTAGTAATGTGCCATTCAGCTAATGACTCTACGTTAACATGCCTCACTCTGTCCAGCACAGCAGACATGATTTATTTTTTCAGTACATTTTCATCACACCACTCAAAATACAGGCTGTGTAGAGCAAGTTCTGTCTTAGGGCAAATTCTAGCCTCTGTTAAAATCATGGAAATTTCATGTGAATTGATATAATTCAAATCTCAGAAGACAAGTATCTGCCTCACCCCAGGACTGCAGCAGCAACTGTCATCAAAATTTCTAGAAACTTATCAGGGCAAAGAAAAACCTCAGTGACTAAATATTTTACTGCATAGTCTCTGATACTGCCTTTTAAAGAACAACATTTCTTGAAATAAGGAAAATCAGTCAAAGAAGCCTAGACTAGCATTTATTAAATACCACTTATCCATGGCATAGATACAGATTATTTAGGCCTTCTCCAGCAGCCTGGTGCTAGGGAATACCGATAATGTCACTGAGCTTTGGATTAACTCCCACTGGAAGTATTTCAGGAATCAATCATGGCCCAAGTATCCATCAGAAAACAGCTCAGATCGCATCAAGTCCAGTAGGGAACAGCAATAGGTGCAGATTGTCCTTCAACTCTCTAATACAGAAAAATAGAAATCCTATGTTTAAATAGCATTTCTAAAGCAGCAGTGTCAAAGGTCGTCCCAGCTACAAAGGCTGCTTACTGGAAATGCCTTAATTAATGCTTGTGCAACCTTAACCCTGGTCCCCAGCACTTACGTATTATGATACAGCTTTTAACGAGAGGCTCACTTACTCTTTTTTCCACTGAACCCCTGACCACACAAACTATAAGCATGTGTAGATATGAATCAGAAGAGAGTAGTGAATAATCTTCTGTGGAATTTCTTTTATCACATGTTGCAAAAGATGAGAAATGTGTTGAAAAGTGTCTAGTGAAGGAATACAAAGCGATGTGCTGCAGAACTGAATTCTGTTCTATTGCACGCACCACAAAGGTTTTTCTTCGCAGGTACCACTAAGTATGTGCTCTTCATTTAGTAGCCATCTGGCTTGAAACATCAACCTTTGATTTTCAAAAGCCTCAAGCACTTCTATCTGTAACTGGGCATTACAGTTGCTCAGTGTGTTCTGAATATTCAAATCACTTAAAAAAAAGGTGCCTCAAATGGGTCAGCCAGAACACAAGGAAAGTTTAAGCACTAACCACTGGTTACTCAGTTCCCTCCTTGTACGATGTGGAAAAAACACTTTCTTCTTGTAGAGGGCTATGAAAACAGATGCATTAATGGCTGTGAAACGTTCAGGCAGAGCAGTGATTAACGTCAGGGAAAAGCCCTGGAGGAAGTTCAGTCATCAGAGCAGGGTCTGAAAAGGGATCAGGAATGAAGGCATGAAGGGACACCCTGGACAGCAAAATGAAAACAAAATCCTGAGCAGATGCTCCCCTGGAAAGCCTTGTTTACTCTTTTCATCAAGTAGGACCTGAATAGCAGTGCCAAAAGCCAATCTGGCTGAAGTCTCCAGTGTAATTTGCCCCTGGCAGATATGTGACACAAAAAACATCAGCCCAAACCAGTCACGTTTGGCAAATTTTTAGCAAAATTAAATCAGAGTTCAATAATAGGAAGCAACATGTAAACTTGGTGATAGCTGATACTACCCACTCTGCTTACAACTCTGCCGTCTCTCAAGATAAACCACCAGCTTCAAATGCCCACATAAAGATTCATTGAGACAGCCGGAGGAAAGTACCGCGTTGCTTTGTTCAGGAGAAAGTGTGAAATTTATCATATGCCTTTTTTTTTTTTTTGCTTTACCTTTTTCCCTTACTTCAGACTGACAAGTGCAAATTAAAATTTCACACCCAGCCTCAAGCAGGGAGCATGAAATTCTGATTTAGGGGATTTAGGTAGATTTTTCCAGGATTACATGGGCAGCAGCTGCCCAAGTCAGTGCCACCAAGCCTGCCCTGGCCACCCTGCCCTGCCCTCAGGCAAAAACTTCTTGGTGCAGACGTTAACAAGGAGAAAATGCAGATGTAGCACTAACAGCGTTATTGCACATGCATATATCTATTTTTATTATTGATACAAATCAAAAATATTTATATAGGAAAGTACCCTCAGATCAAACTAATTGAGGCCATAGACACATGAATGGACGGCTGGTTCACAGTGTCAGTGGAATAGGGCCACTTACAGGGTAGTCAAAGATAACCAGAAGGTACTTACATCAAAATATCTAAAGCCTAATATATGATCAGTACTGAACACAGACCTTTACTGTGCCCTTTCTAGAAACTAGAAAGGATTTGTTACTTTGGGACATCTTTTAGATATTCCCTGTCCTTAGAAGCCTACTGCTATTTTCGCTGTCTGTGGAGACCCCACTAATCTACTCCATGTTCTCAGGACAGCTGAGGACAGCATAACTATTGCTGAGATGCTGACCTTGATCTCTTGGGCATGGTTATTCCATGCCAACATCAAGAACACTTCTGCCATTGCTAAAGATGAGCCATGGAAAATAGTAGTACGAGACAGAAACAAAAAAGATTTATAAATTTTGATATTGAGGTACTGAACATCTTCAGCTCCTCTGTTATCCTTTGGCTCTGTTCCCTTAGCCCTCAGAGGCCTCTAGAGATGCACAGTGAAGACCACCTCCATCAGTGCCTTTTATTTCCTTCACAATTTTGTTGAACAATTCACTGGTCCTTGAGAAGTCCCACCTCTTGTTGAGACCCAGGGTCATTTCAGTACCAACAAAGAGCAGCAAATGAGGGAATAGCTTATCAAAATCCATGAGATACACTTTTACATGCCAAAAGCATACTGTAACAGGCTACCAAATGGGAGTCCCTGGGAAGGTTTCCAGTAAGCTCAGAGCAGCCACAGCTTCACTCAGGTTTGATTGCCCCAGATTCTCTAAGATCTGTTGGGTAGAAACCTGTGTTTGACGTGGTGGCATTTCTGATTGTCAATTTTTTACTTTCCAATTATTTTATTAAGCAAAAAAAAATGATTTCCAAAGCATTTGAGTGAATAACATTAATGCTTTGAACTTCACATAGATTCAGTCTTATCCCCATTACCAAAGTGCTGAAACACGCCAGTGCTGGATGAGAGAAAACGTGTGGATGTTAGCAAGTGCCACTCGTTTCTGGATTTTTCATTACCTTGAGCGGTGGAGTTCCTTTTTTATAACGTTAAATTCCCACCAGTTCCTGCTGACATTCATGATTTAACTGGCAAGGACTGCAGTGAACTGCTGAGCAATCCATATAAAGAAATAGGTTGGATATATTAGCTAGGAATTTTCTGGCACCGGTTCCTATGTTTTGGTTAGTATATACCGCAGCACAGACATTCAATGATCTATTTTTCTCTTTGCAGAGAACAACATTCTCCCCATTTTTTGAGACAATCTAGCATGTGGAAAAGAAAGAGGTGGGACTAGCGTCAACTCTCAGTTGTACAGGTAGATATTTAGTGTAATCTCAATTAACTCAATGGCTCTGGAGAGTTCTGGACTATCACCAGTGTAGTTGAGAGAAGTTATTGACTCAGTAGCTCTTAAAAAGCCTCCGTATGACACAGACCTAGGAATCCAATACCTGCATTATCAAGGTTTTTGTTTGTGATTATACTCAATTAACTCTGAAACCTTTTTTAATTCAAAGTCAGGATGCGATGCCATTCCAACACCATACAGTCACAACACTTCTGGAAAAGTATCCCTTAAAGAAAATAACTACACCAAATGTCAGGACAGCACTGCAGGATTAACAGCATCCTCCACATTTGAGTATTGCTTTGTCGAAGTTCTGAATCTATGAAAAACAGCCCTGCTCAGCCAGGATGTTTTAATCACTGAGACTTATTCAGGAATACAAATATATGAATAAGAGTCATTCCTCTTTCCAAACACCACCAAACCACAGCAGAACATGAACTCTGCTCAAGGACACACGTTTACTCAGCTGATGACTATGTTGCCAAGCTGCCTACCCATTTGCTTTATTTTTCTTTTTTAAGGGTGTGGAAATCTCTGTTCACTTAAAGGCATCCTTCTGGTTTATTGTCCTAGATCACTTACCTTCTGGGTGATGATTATCAGTATAAGCAACAGTGTGGGCACTGGGATAAAGGTGCCTTATCCCAAGCAGAATTTCTCTTCCCACAGAACTAAGTTGAACTAAGTTACACAACGACACAAGTGAGGTTGCATCATTTTAACTACAGGAGGTTACATTAGTACGATTTTTGTATTTACATAAAGATGAAGAAGAAGAAAAAAAATAATCATCTACAGGAACTAAAAAGTACATCTTGATAGAAAGATGGCTGAGACAACCTGATAACAGCTTATGTGTCTGGAAAACACTGGCACATGGAAGGGAAGGAATTTTTTTTTAAGAAGAAAGTGGGGGAGGGTTAGCTACAAAGGATAGATTGTGAAAAATTATTAAACCTAGACCCAAGAAAACATTTTTAAGCAGTGAGATCTTTTAGACTACAATGTAGGCTCCAAGTGGAAATTGTTGCATTTTTTTTTCTCTGGAATTCTTTTAAATAAGTCTGAACAATGCACAGGAGGGAGTGGTGGCACACGGGCTTGGGGTGCACCAAAGGACCAAAGACATTATTTCCATAGTAAACAGAGGGCATTGATACTGCTCTACAAGTGACCTCAAAGATCTGGCTTATTTGGCTCCTGAATCATAAAGGATTATTAACATCTCACATTCCAACCACATTTCTAAGGTTTTGCTTACACTGAAAAATCATACATCAGATGGTACGCAGAGCGGCGCGAGGCAGAGAGACAGATGCAAAGAGAGAGGAATCATTTGTAACCATTGCAAAGCGTCCCTCCGCGGGGAATCCTGCATTTCTTGGGTTACACAGAAATTACTAAGTACATTTCCTGCCCATTTGGTCAGAGGGAGTGAATATGCAGAATGGAAAGTAACACCCTCTCAAGTCAAGTAAAATTTGAGAATACCAACAGTCAAGAAACAGATTGGAAATATCACGTCAAAACAGGACTTTCATTTTAATTCAGCAAACCATTATCAAACACTCAAAGCCAGGAGAAAAATACAGCCAAAACCAACTAATAGCAAGGAAAATGTCTTCAACCAAATGGTCTGACTGAATGCTTCTTCATGCTCGCGTAGCAAAAGGCTGGTATGCATGAGTCTGTTTAATCAAGATCTTAGAGCCTTCGTGATAAATCATTTGCACCAAACTTCCAACTTCATTTTTCCTTTGTTTTCCTTCAGCTAATTATACATTGCTTGGAAAATTCAAACTCCTGCTTTGATAAGAATGGTTATAAAATCAAAATATGTTCTGATTTTGGCCAAAATTTATTGTATTTTTCCAGAGGGGAGAAAAAAAACCAAAACCA
>VZTL01066159.1:0-27000 GCA_013400535.1 Scopus umbretta | reverse complement strand
CCGCCTGCGCAGGGCCCGGTGCTCGGACCCCTGGCCCCGCAGCTCGGCGGCGGGCTGTGCGTGAGCGGCGGCAAAGCAGCCCGCTTTTTTGGGGAGGGGGCAGGCGAGGGGGGAGAGAAGCGCACGGAGCTGCGGTGTCCCTAGGGCTGCCTGGCTTGCTGTGAGGGATGGTGCTGCACCGGGTTTGGCCTCCCCAACGGGTCGCTGAAAAAGCAATCCAGGATAACTGGGTAGCCTGAAATTCCTCAGTGGCCGTCCTGGAGGATGGTTTAGGTTTCCTGTATTTAAACCCGCTGTTAACAAACGGGTTGGAAAGGGCGTTGCGGTTGGGGTGGCTTGTCACACCGGCATTTCGGAGAACGCTAGCCGAATAACGTGCTCCCCTCTTGACTGGGTGCAAGCTTAGCAGAAGTCGGGATTTTCTTAGTAGAGGACAGTAGCCGCCAACAAACCTGCAATGGAAAGTCAGAATAGTTGGTACTGGTAGTGAGATCATCTGGATGTTTAATTACTGCTCCTGAGCTCCCTGAAGGCCTGCCTGAACTAGCCAAAAAGTCTTGAGGGAGCAGGGAAGGCTTAACGCAGATTTGGAAGCCTGAGTCTGCTACCTGTGGAGCTCTCGAAAGGAGACCTGGGCAGCATGGAGCTCCAGGGCCACGCTAAGAGAGCGGCTCGTGGGCAGGAGTACAGGCTTGTACACTGTCCGACGTGCGGAGCTTCTTCACGTCTTCAGCCCTTTTCCCCTTAGGTGCCTTCTGGGCACCGCTGCCTCAGGGCAGCCCTTGCCGTTGCGTAATTGAAGAAATATTGCCGTTCTTCCCACACAAGCCGTCATGGGAACATTATGGGGAGGATAAATGGAAATATCTTCTGTGGAAGAAACCAAGGTCACCTTGAAGTACTGACTTCAGTTCCTTTTTGCTTTTCATTTAATGAATTCCCAGAGCCCTTATCAGAAGATTTGAGTCAGCTAATGGTTGCCAGATCGTCTAATACTTCATCTCCCTTGGGAAGAAGGGGTGGAGCTGCACCCCATGTTTCCCAACGTTACATGGGAAATCTGGGGCAAAGCTGGAAACCTGATCCAGGTCATCAGCTCTAGCGTGCCTGGAAACTAAATAACTGCTAACAAAATGATTAAACTAATTTAGACTCATGTAAATGCAGTAAAGAACATGAGCATGGGGATGGTGAGAGGAAAAGACAGAAGTAGTTCTTGTACCAAATACCATTTATGTTTTGGAAAGCATACAAGGTAGAAAGGAATCTCTTCTCTTTTTTTCGCTCCTCTTTTTCTCCCCCCTGCCCGCCCTGCCCCGTCCATGCATTCCTTTTCCAAAGCTTTGTGCAGCCTATATTCCCTTTAACTAAGGACACTCTTTGCCATGATTGATGTCAGCTGCTGTGCGGTAGCACAGCCAAGCACTTGAATAAAAGAAATGGAATCTTAATTTTTAGACTCTACAGTTGTGCCAAGAATGACAAAGGCAAAGTGGGAAATGTCATAAAACTAATTTTATGAGCTCAGTCAGGGTATTAGTGCTAAACCATGGAGCAGTAATGGTGCTAATCCCATGGAAGCATTAAACAAAGGGATATCTCAGTAATTAGTGTCAGTGTGCAAATGGCACCGCTCAGCCACTCCGAGGAAGTTTCCTAAGCCTTTGCTTAGGAATGTACCTAAGATGCCCCAGTTTAGGTTAATAAACTAATCTTATTTTCCCACATGCCATGAATGGCTGTCTGCTTGTCTTGGACAAAGGTCTTGTAGCAGCTACTTGGCAGCATGTCTTACTTGGGAACCACACAACCTTCCCTGCATCCCTAAAACTGCTAAACTGCTGTTCAGGCTGCTTGGGCATGAGGCATGTTTTAGCAGCACTAGCAAGATGGCTCACTTAATTCAGGCTTAGCCAAAACTGCCGCTCCAAGATGCCGTTTGCGAGTCTGCCCTACCTTGCCTGGGGAGCACGAGGCAGCAGCCAGGCGCCCGTGAGACTCCTCATGCTGCACCGAGGTCTCTCCCACACGTCGGTGAGAGCCCCTTAGAGAAGGGGGATCCTGAAGCAAAGCGCTCCTCTCTGGCTCCCTGTGTCATGGTGGCACTTCCAGTTCCTCTCTGTTGGCCAAGGGGACAACTGGAGATTGGTAGTCCTCTGCTTCTGGCTCAGAGGGATGAGCGCCAAAGCTGACTGAAGGCAGCAGGTCGCGGGCATTGTGCGGGGATGCTGCCTCATGTCTCTTCCCCCTGTCTGGCCAACATAAGAGAGCTTTCTAAGGGTAACTGAAGGTGAGTTGTGCCGAGAGAAGTCAGAAGCTCCCAACAAATTCCTTCCTTCCTTCCCTCTCTGACAGCTGACTCAGACCGCGGTGCTGCTGTGGGGAGCCTGCTGGGAGGGAATGGTGCTGCTGGTGGGGCCGGGTGGCAGGAGGTGCCCTCTGGGCTTCCAGTGGGCAACTCCGTGGTCCTCGCCCAGAAACCCTGTCTGAAACAAGGGTCAGTAAGGAGCAGGGTGGGTGATGAGGCCTGAGCATCTCCGCTGGGTTAGACTCACTGAATCGATAACCCTTTCTCTGGCTGCTGTTGGCCGAGAGGTGGTCCTCCGGTGGTGAGCTGCGGGGGAGCGAACCAGCATTAACCTACAGTCGCGAGTCAAGGACAGTTTAGCAATGACTGGGAGACGAGCCTTCAATGAACACTGCTACGTTAGCTTGTGCTGGTGGCAGGAGGAGGAAAGCCCCAGAAAAGCCGAAGGTGGCGGGCAGTGCTCTGCTTTGGTGCTTTACCCCAGGACGGTTAATGGGAGGAGCAGGAGGAGCTCCCAGTCGAGCTGGGTAGGCACTGCTGGTGGTGATAGCATGAGCACAGGGGAGATGGGGAGAGGGCAGATGAGCTCGAGATGGGACAGTTGCTGCTTCTGGCTTAATGTAGGAGACTGTTCCCAAGGCTGTAGTTTGACATGATGGGTGATGGTGCCTGTCCCTCCCTGCTAGCCTTCTGAGTGTCCATTGCAAGTAATGCACGAGAGGGAGTTTTACTTTAGTTCAAAGCAGCTGGGGCTCCTTGAGCAGTTGGGTTTGGTTCATATACCTGTCTGGTAAAGGCACAGTTCATGTAATAGCAGTGGATTCCCTGGGAAATAATCCCCCTTAAACTTCTTTGAGGTGCAGGCGTGATCTCAAAGGAGTTCAGAATGACCCTACAGCCCTAATAAGTGGTTCTCTGGTGAGATGAACTTTGGCTTGTACTGCATCCCAAATGATAGGCCTGGCATTTACACAAAATGCCATTGTTGGCACAATTGGTTTGCTTCCATCAGACTAGAGGCCCAGTGTTAATGAAGCATAGAAACTGAAATTATATCCGTCTGGGGAGGGGTTCGCTCAAGGTACAGTAAAGCCCTTGTGCATGAAACTGTAATTTGTGCATATCCAATTTATGTAACTTTCAAAACCCCGGGCAGAGGCAGGAGGACACGTCTCGTGAAGACTGTGTCTCTGTTTTTCTTGCTGTTCAGCAACAGCAGCAGCAGCAGCCTCTGTTCCTCTTGCCAGTCCATCTGCTTTTACAAATAGCCGTAGAAAGCCTGCCTAAGCCTCTAAGTCTGGTCTGGGATCTGAAGGGCTGAGAAGTTGATCTGGTCACAAAAAGTTCTCACACGGCGGATGGTCACGTTTTTAGAATTGGTGAAATCGCAGGCTTGTGCTCCGATGTACAAACTTCACAGACCTGGTTTAAAGGAGCCTGTAACCCCAACTGTCCTTGAGCCAGGGTGGTGGAGGACACCGTGGTTAACAAACCTCTCCCCTTCTCCTCTCCCGCCTGGCTGGGCGCACAGAGCCACCATGCCGAACTGGGGAGGCGGCAACAAATGCGGCGCCTGTGGCCGCACCGTCTACCATGCCGAGGAGGTGCAGTGCGACGGGAGGAGCTTCCACCGGTGCTGCTTCCTCTGCAGTAAGTATTTCCTTCCCGCTCCCCTGCAAAACCTCTCCTGCCGCAGCTGGGGGGTCACAACAGCAAGGTGTCGGTCCACAGGAGATGTCCCAGGCTCAGCCAGCACCTGTGACACGCAGGGGATGGCCACGTCCAGAAATGGCTTTGTCCATCATGTGTTGGGCTCGATTCCGGCTTTCCCATGTGCTTCCTGAGTCTGGTGGTGCCAAAGGGAGAGCTTGTTTCCTGGAGACATATTATCCTACCTGTCCAGTGTGGGAGGGGTGGGATGTGCCTCCAAAGCAGAGCACATCATGCTTTTCTCCTCCATTTACCCCCTGCCCCCAACCTTCTCCTCAGGGAGAAATCTAAGGGATCTTTAGGATGGAAAACTGGCTTAAGCATTGCCCATGCAGAGGAGAAAGCTGAGTGGCAGGGCCCTGTTTGCACTCATCTGAGCTCAGCTGGACTTTTCCTGGTGGTCCCGGGGCTGGCAGCGACTGAAGGAACAGTTATCAAAACCCTGCCCTGAAGTCCTGCGCAGACCAGGACACCAGCGCGCCTGACCACAGCCGTGTTGTCGATGCATTAGCGCGGCCAAAAGCCTAGACTTTCTTGGCGCAAGGGCCTATGGTTTATTTCAGATGAAAGGAGTCCAAAGCATTATTTTCCAGTCCAACCAACAAGCCCAGCGAGGCATTGAAAATCGCTTTCTCTGCTGAAAAGACCTCTGCTTAGATGAAGGGAACAAAGGGTCGCTGTGAATCGGAGGCTCCTACTTTGCAAACAGACAGCCTGTCTGTCTGAATTGGAGAATTCTACCTTAGTACCAACACGGGGGACTGTTTTGTCCCGCTTGCTGGTGTTTAATACCCACGGGGAGAGCTAGGGTTTAGCCCTCTTCATGCAAGCCACAGTTACAACTGGCCCTCTCAGACTCGTTTGCTGTTAGTCTGCAGCGTAACGTCAGCGCGCTGTGCTGGCCTGTGAGCCTCGGCGCACCTACGCTCCTTTCCCTTAGCTCTACAGCAGTCACAAAAAAAGATTAGATGTCTCGGCTGCCTCATTTTCAGCCTTTTATGGGAGTTTCTATTAAAAGAAACCTGGAATTTAAAGTCAAACAATGGCTTTAGTGTGTCTGAGTATTTGCTTTTCCTTAGTGCATAGTTCTGGTGGGGTTAAAGTTTGTAGACTTAACAAACAGGCATTAGTTGATTTACTCATTGGATAGTTGTGTCTTATAAAAAGAACCTTGGAGCTAATGAATGCCATAAGCAAAGGTCACCCTGTATTTTGAAGACCTTAAAATTCTTTTTAAACAAAGAATACATAAGGCCTTTTTTTTTTTTTTTTCCCCTCCCCAAATTCTTTATCACGGGCATAATGCTGTGGCAGACGGAAAGAGTGTGCCAGTTGGGATACAAAAGAAGGTTTCAGAAGGAAATAGTTCTGCCTTCTACTGTAACCTTGAGCAGAGGACTTGCATTGTGCTGAAGGACAATGTAGGAATGCCAGAAAAGCACGGCCCCTCGGGTGACAGCTGTGAAACAGTCCCAACTCTGCCCCAAACCAGTACCGAGGCAGGGGGAAAACCCTGAAGGTTTTTTTCTTTTCCCCCCTCTAGACCCACCCTGGCCAAAAGGACAGGCCAGGGGCTCTTCTGCACCGATAAACTTTTGCTTCATGCTGTATGGCATCTGTCAAGGGAAACTGCTGACTGCACTGGGTTTCTGAGCAGCCTCATTCATCAAACCACAGCAAGTTTCCAGGCTTTAAATGTCACGGCCATGAAGAGGTGGGAGGGAATAGAATCCTTTATAGGGCTAAGCATAATTCACTAATTCAACCAACCAACTGCCCCCTCTAATCTCTGGTGGTCCCGCAGCCTAATAGGAAGAATTATGGACAAGGAAACCCATAACATCACTTCTCACTTGATTTTTGGCTTACTACATGTGCTGATGGAAATGATGCCTTAAGGCAGTTTAACTTTTTTTTTTTCCTCCAGTGGTCTGCCGGAAAAACTTGGACAGCACAACTGTGGCAATTCATGATGCTGAAGTATACTGCAAATCTTGCTATGGAAAAAAGTATGGCCCGAAAGGTTACGGCTATGGCCAAGGGGCAGGCACGCTGAACATGGACAGGGGAGAGAGACTAGGCATCAAGCCTGAGAGGTGAGTGGGCTGAGTTGGGGCATGTGAGACCCTTGTCCTCCAGTACTGTTTTTGAAGAAGTCTTTCAGGCTGGGTTTTGTTTAATTCATATTGTCTAAAGCAGAAATGCTGCAAAATACCCCAGTAGAACCGAATGTGGGGCATTTAACCTGCAGTGCACAAAGCTTCCACTGGTGACCATGGGAGTAGGCACCGTGCGAGGAGGAGTTAGCATGGGTGAAGAGGCACTAACCCTATGCACGAGCCATAGGGGACTGGATTATGGAGCTGCTGATGGCTCTGCATGAGCCTGCAGAGGTGACTGTGGGTCTCGAGTCGCTCTCCTAATTAAGCTGCAAATGCAAATGTTCAACAGGTTCTGGCAGGGATGGATTCGGAGAGCTGAGAATCTGGGCTTACAAGAAGAATGAATTTTTAACTAGTAAATGAAGAACCATTTGTGCTTAATTATAGCAAAAACCAAAAGGCCTATTAAACAGTAAACATTCCTAGTCTGATTAAGTTCTTGCAAAGAAAGAAGTAAAGCAAAGCATGTGGGAAGAAGCTAAGGTATGCCTCACAACTTGCTTCATGCAAGTTCCCAAATTATTGCTTGACGTTTGTAAGGTGTGTGCTCTGCAGCCAGGTTCAGTGATCAGTGCAGGTTCCAGGTCATGAACAGATTTTCACAGAAATTATTTGTAGCTGACTATCTGATCAATCCGTGTCCTGATACAGAATTCAGCACTTCTAGATAAGTGAAAAGGTGAAGGCACCTCAGAAAACTAGCTTTTACTCTAGCTTCCTTTTATCCTTTGAAGCACGGCTTTTCTCTTCTTGCCTCTTTTTCTCCCTACCATTTGCAGAAGTACTGTATTCTGTACTGCGTGTCAGATGCTGCTCTGTTAGTGTTGTTAAGGAGAGCAAGAGGTCATTTAGTAAAAGCGTTAAAGACAACAAATGCCCCATTTCTTTCAGCACGCCCTCTCCCCACCGACCCACAACAAATCCCAACACTTCAAAGTTCGCTCAGAAGTTCGGAGGGGCAGAGAAATGCTCTAGGTGTGGTGATTCTGTTTATGCGGCAGAGAAAGTAATAGGAGCTGGAAAGGTAAGGAACTGCATGTGCTGTTTTGTACCTGCGACGTGGACTTTAAAGCAAGCAAGGTATGTTACGGGCGTTCCAGTAGGGAACCAACCGCGGGGCAGAGTTGCCTTAAAATTGCGTTTCTTAGCATTGGAAATAGTTCAATCAATCAACTTAACTGAACAAAAAGCACTTGAAATGCAGGGTGATGAGTGCTCACCTTGGATTTCAGAGATGAAGCTTCAATATCGTCCTGTGGTAGAAACTTGAAGCAGACTGCAGGAGCACTCTCCCCTGAGAAGAGGGAACCATCTTGTGGTGTGCAGCTTCTGTTTCAGCAGAAAGGGGATGTTCTCTGAAATTACCATGTAAAACTGTGTGTCAGTCTGCCGGCTGTCTGACTTGCTACAGAGCACCAAGATCTGCTCTGAATTGATTAGAGCAAGTCCAAACCTTTCAGAAAGCCGCCCTGAGCAGGATGCCGTGTGGAATTTGGTGGTTTGGGCCACTCACAGAAATGCATTGCCCTCGTCTGCTACTGGTGCACTTGAACTGTTTTTTATTAAACCAGTCATCTATAAACAATACTGATGCAGGCATCTCCAGTTAATGCACTTTTTTTTTTTTTTTTACCAACCCAGGCATTCTGTGTATTTAAGCTATCTTTTTTTTTTTTCCTCCTAGCCATGGCACAAAAACTGTTTCCGATGTGCCAAGTGTGGAAAAAGCCTAGAATCTACAACCCTAACTGAAAAAGAGGGAGAAATCTATTGTAAAGGTGAGGAAAGAAACAGGTATCACTTGTTTATGGTACAAGATAATGTGTTACAAGGACAGATGCTAAATTTATTCCTGATATAAGAAACTTCCAGGCTCTTATCAAGATGGAAGTGCTCCAAGTCATAGGAATAGAGCTGAGAAATGAAATAAATATTACTGTTACATCTGCATCAAGCAAAACATTACATATTGAGAAATGCAGCAGCCGCCCGTGCCTTCTGCCTAGGTCAGAGAGCAGATCAGAGTAAGGAAACAAGCTAACAAGCATCCTGCCATGCTTTCTTGTGTGGTATCATGGATATAAACTCAATCCACAGCGTGGTGCGATGACAACCTATGTCTTAACAGATACCTAGCCACAGAACCAATGTATGCATTGCTTTCGCAGCGTAGCTTGGGAGCTACACGGACCGAACAGCCATGGTGATTGAGTTCAGTCGTGGCAGTTATGCAGCTTCAGAAAATGTTTTTAAGCATTGCTTCCGATGAGGATGTTCTGGTGACTGACGGAAGCGGCTGAGGGGCTTAGCCTAGGCAGTGCTGTTCTTAATTAACGAGCCAGAAGCCTCAGCTACTCTCTTTCTCGCAGGTTGTTACGCAAAGAACTTTGGCCCCAAGGGATTTGGGTACGGCCAGGGAGCGGGCGCCCTTGTTCACGCCCAGTGAGGGGGCACGACTGAAACCCCCTTCTGGCTCTGCTGAGATCCTGCTACAAGAAAGAAGAGAGTTTCCCAAACGTTACTAACTACTGTGAAACTGCTACTAGTTACTGTAGTGCTTGGGCCATATGCTCAGCAGATGGTTTGTGTTGTTTTCAAAAAAAAAAAAAAAAAAAAAAGCACTGCTTTTTCACTTGCTTTGTGTATCACACTGTAACACTTTTAATACTATCAGTTCAATAAAGCTTTGCTTGTTGATGTATCCTAAGCCCAAGCGTTACACACTTTGTCAGCAATAAAAAGCTAAATAAGGTGAGTCGGGGTACATGGGGGATGCAGGGGTGGAGATATGTTGCTATAGACTTGGTGCAGACCTTCACTGGAAGCCCAAACATGACTGAAAGCGGGAAATACGTAGCACTGGTCACGGCCTTCCGCGGTCAATGACTGTCCTCTGGCATCACGCTATTAGATGGATGTGTAAGGCAACTAGCTGGTCATTGCACAGTAGCAGTAAATCTTAATCTACCGCTCTGTGCCGTGACACAGCTCTGAAGGTGACAGATTGTAAGTAGCCGTGTGCCTGAATAGATGACTGTCTCTGCCATAGAGCCTCTAGGGAATGGAAAACAAACCTTTTCCACCATACAGTTTTGTGGGATTGTACCTGCTTTGGTATTGAAGTGTTATGCACAGGACTTACTGTGTGGAAGGTGTACTCTACCGAGGCAGCTGCAGATTAATACCATCCCTACTAAGCAGTTGACCAAGCTCTGGACTATCATGTCAAAGTCAGGTTTAAGAGAAGTTTTTAACTTTTTCTCAGTAGTGTTACAAGACTCAGTTCCCTGAAGATGGTGGAGGGTTTCAGCCTCTTGAGGACAGTGCCTGACAAGGTAGCTGTAGTGCAATGAAAGAGCAGAATAAAATTCTGCCTTTAAAGACTCCGGTAGATAAGGTGACTTGAACTCAAGCTGATGGGCAAGGAGTAGTAACAATTAAACACATCAAAAGCAGTGTAGATCTACTCCATGCAAACACACCGGCTGGGTGAAAGCTGTAAGAGTCAGGGTCCTTGCCTCTGCTACCGTGACTTTAGTAGCAGCAGTTCCTAAAGGTCTACGATTAGGAGACAATTACTTTTGCCTTAGCCAGAGTGGAAAGCTTACAGAAGAGCTTGGCTTCTTTTGGTGGCTGGAGCAGTTCCTACCACAAGCCTGCAAGGCCTGAGCTGATAGCACCTGCAATTGCACTTCTTGTGAAGCAAATGGCAGTCACCTCCTCAAGAGGAGACCCAGGACCAGCCCACCACAAAGGCATTATGTGAGAACAAGGTACTTAAGCCCAAAACTGTGATGCAAAATATCACCCAGTTTGAGGCAAGCTGCCCTATTTTTATGCAAATAACCAGCATTTAGTATGAACAGCTTAGCAATTTTGTGGTGGTTTTTTTTTGTTGTTGGTTTGGTTTTTTTTAAATCTGGGCCTAAGTTTCTTAAGCACCTGAAGCAGACCTTCAACTCTCATCATGCCTAACAATAGTTATTTAAAGAAAATATGAGTTTTGAAACTTTTTCTGGTTTGGGAAGCAGGCTGATACCTCGGGGGGGTGGGGTGGGGAGGGAAACCAAACCTTCACAGAGTGAATTTATGGAGACACATTCAAGACTGGGAATGCTACAGTAAAATAGTAAGCAAATGTGTCAGCACAGTCTAAGGCAGAGTTTCAAGCGACATGTACAACTGCAGTCTGAGGCAGTGAAGCAGTGCAAGCCAAAAGCCTAATAAGAAAAATATGTACTAGTCAAAATAATACACAAAGAGCATTTTGTACAGGTTACAAAGGAACAATGCGGATATGAGGAAGAACAGCCGGCTCAAAATGTGAGCCAAGAGCTTGTACAGTTCACAGAGAGGGAAAGATTACAACCGAAAAAGACAACAGTAAGGCAGAACCAGCACACGTGCCAGGTGGAAACAAGACAGAAACAGCACAGCCCAGGGAACCTGGGCAGAAACCTTTGGTCCTGCTACTTAAACTGATGACCCTAATGCTCTTCTCCTAAAAGAAAAAAAATAAAGTCCTTTTGTCCTTTGCCGACTTGACACTTGTGCAGGAAGGGTTGGTCCCCTCCGACTCTTCTAACCTGTGCAAGGACAGCTCTAACTTAGAAGCAATATCCAGGCCCCAGCAGCCAAGGACATGAAGACAATGACAACATCCCCTTTCCAAAGCCTCATTACCTGATGGAAGTGCTTCCTCTTTCTCAGGAAAGGCATTATAAAATACTGAGCGGCACGGTTTGATAGACAGAAAACAAAGTAATGCTCTTGACACATTGCTGAGCAGATGAAACCACTCCCCATTAGTTGATGTAGCTACCGTAGTTGATCTAAACCCACGTTAGCACAGCTGGCAGGTGCGATTTATGCTGACAAAAACAGGCATCTAACATACTGTTCATTTACCTATAAAAAAGAGCTTTCAGTTCTTAGAAAAATGACCAGAAGCAGCGATCAGAAGTGATTTAAACGGCTAAAAATCAAGGGCTTTCATTTTCTGGAGGAAGTCATAGCAATAACTCACAGCTCCACACTGCTCTACATCCCAACAACTTATTTAACAACAGAAAAACAAAGAAATGAAGGGAAAAAAAAACCACCAAACTTGTAACCATAAAGACAATATAGTTGTCAAGAGAAATGAGTACCCTACACTGAAGTGCTTTCACTTAGTTACTGTCAACTTTTCAGCCGCAGCAAAGCACTGATGAATAAAAGCTCAGCCCAGGCTGGAGTAATGCTCTGAGGAAGTCTCAGTTTGGAGCCCTAATTCCAGGAGAATGGTTCTCAAAAGTACTTTGACTTCATGATCTGGAGATCTTAAGTAGTATGTAGGATTGGAGGCAATATGAATATGGCACTAAGTTTATAAGACACCGCAAATAAATTCAACCTGGAGTTAGTAGGTGCAATTTTTACTGATCTCCAGTCAGTAGCCTAAGGTGGGTAAAATCCAAATGCAACCGTTCACAAGTAAACATTGCTTTCATAGCAAAAAAAATCTGGTTTTACTCAAAGGCAGTTCCTGGGAGGTGCAAGGGAGTGAACTTTAATCAAGCCATAATGAGGATGCAGAGGGCAGGCTTCTTCCCAAATAAAACAAACCAAGTAACCAGCTTTCAAGTCATCAGGAGCCCACCCATACCTCCCAAGAGCAGCAACTGCTCTTGATGGAGCACTGCAAATCTCAGATGGAGATCTTCAGCACAGAATGCCTTTTTTAAAACAAGAAAGTACCTTCCCTGATCTTTACCAGACAAGTCAAACAGCGGTCAGCAGAGGCCAGGTTGGGTCCAGCCTCACCAGAACCATTGCTTGGGGAAGGGGAGAACAGCCCCAACAATTCTCGATGTCAATATTGAGCCCACACTCAGCAGAAAACACACTTTTTTTCCCCCCGTTCGGTGTGCTCTTAAGTCCTAGCCGTATACTTTAATACATACTGCTGGTTATAAATACCCTGATTAAATTCCAGCTTGGATGCTTACCTTGTTTCTACTCAAAATCTAACCTTTAGCACAGACCCGAAAAGTCAAGGCATTCTGTTTCCTGTAAGTGCCACCTAGAAGCACACATCTTGGTCATACCTACTTAGCCCTACGTGGATGTCTTGTTTACTCTTAGAATACCTCAAATGTCAGTACATATGTACACTTGGCCATCTGAAACGTTCCCTAGAAGGAATTCTCCCTTAAGAAATGTTACCTTGCCAGCACGCTTTGCTCAAAAGAAAGGAGTATCTAATTAGTGAATGGTAACTCTAATTGGTATTACAAACCCCAATGCGGTAGCTCACAGGATTTCACATCAGCACAGAATTGGGTGCATGCTGTCTTTAAGACACCTCTAAAACTTTCTGGAAAGACTTTACTAAAATAAGATGCAAGACAGCAGCTATTTTCTCATGGTACGGCATCTGAAATGGGACAGAAACAACACTGTGTGAAATCACATCCCAAGTCAAGACAAACACTGCATCTAAGAGTCAATATTTATTTGATTAATAACTTACAAAATTTAACAGGTTTAATTTATGTAAGGAGAGCTAATTTATTAAACATTTTACAGATTTTTTTGTTCACAATGTAATACATCAAGATCTCAACAGTATTAAAATAATACTTGGCACAGTTATAAATAAAGAATATACAAAAAAATCCATAGCTTAAAATGTAGTGATGTTGTTTTACACATTAATTGAAAAACCAAAAACAAACAAACAAAAAAAAATCCCAAACAAAAAACCTGGTGGACATCAAAGAATACAGAAACCTGCAAAGAAACAGCACATGTTTAGGGCCAAGACAAAATTCCCATTTATTCTACCTATGTCAGATTAAGTTGGTCTGATCTGCTGTTGGTCTGGACCAGCTTTGTTAAGTTTCAGAAGCAATGCAGTTTTGGTTCAACAAATGAATTGTAAGTTTGATAACTTGACAGAAAAATGCTGCATAGTTGGCTCCCCCCTGCTTGATTTTATGATTTCACAATCAAACGATTCAGTGTTACTCAAGACAAGTTACATTTTGCACTGGAAACTTCATACATCCCAAATCCATATATGCAAGTTAGTTTTCACAGCTACCTACTATTGCTCAAATTCCACAGGTCTCAACAAAACTGTCACCAGAGAGCTATTAACAAGTAAATAGTGCAGAACTCACTACGCACTACCAAAGATTACCTCTTCTTTTGCAAACAATTTTGACATGGACTGCATGACACAATTCATGGCAGTTAATGCTACTGGGCAACTAAAACCAGAACTTGTATCACGTACTGAACTGCTCTTCTGGTGCTAGGCGATATTTAATAAAGTGGACTGAAGTTCTTCAAGGTAATAGACCCCCAACAGAAATGTGGAAAAAAAAAATTAACAAATATGCAGATCATTACTGGTGAATAAAATAAACAATATTGTGAAATCTCCATGCTTTTTTCTGATTAGAAAAAAATAGGAATAACCAATGTCAACTGTTTTCACTGAAGTGGAACACGTCTTCATTAGGATTACAAATTTTGTCTGACAAAAATAGCAAAAGCGTCTTGCCACCCCTACACCTAAACCTCTCACATTAAAACTGTGTCCAAGACGATGTTGATTTTTCCAGTATTAAACATTCAAGTACTCTAATGCTGCACTTCTGTAAATCCTGATATCTGGTACTTGCAAACTAAGTGTGTGTCTTGAGATCAATGAACAACTACAGAAAAAATGTTTACTTGCAAATACTGAACATCAACTATTTACAGTTTCACTGCTCCTCTTACTAAGGCAAGGGCTGGGAATACCACTAGATTGCTTTATTACCTGTAATCTGCATATTACAGAAAACGCTAATTTTGCCAAGCATCAAACATGCAGTGAATTTGCAGGGCATAATGCCTATTAACAGCAATATTGAACATCACTAAAAGCTCATTAGATATCTTCCTACACTTTTTTGGTTGAATAAAATGAAAATGAGCAGCTTTAAATACACTAAACACACACTCACAGAGAGAAAACTGTTTGATAAATTATTTATATACAGATACACATTCTTTACACTGGTTTCAGACATCTGCTTTCAGGTCCCTCCCCAAACTCCCCTCACAGGTTTCTCGAACCACTGGGTTGCTACAGCACTTAGAAGAGAACTAACCTGATTTTCAGTCTCTCTGTAAACAATAGTTAAGGAAGCAGTGAACAATTCACTATGAGTATATGAAAACACCGTAACAAAAATCAGTGCATCACATTCAAGAAAAGCCCCTTTGGAATGCAATTTCGGATCATTCCTTACCTTCCAAACATATCTGTAGCATGAGAACTTAAAAAAAGAAATTAAGGGTGACTTCCACGTGCCAATACACCATCTTCTTCAGAACGCTGCATTACATTCTCTGTGTGCACATGCTATTATGAGGACTTTTAATTTTTTTTTTTTTTAAAGTTTGGTTTCCATTATTTTACATCCAAACAAAATAAACATTTCAGACAGCTTTGGGTTCTTCTTCTGTGGTTGCATTGAATTTAAAACTCTCTTGTCTTTTTATAATTGAGATTCTTGCTTTCACATCTGTGGTTTCCCCCACGCAATTTCTCTTCCAACATGTCTCCAATTACACCACACCGTACTGTTTGAGGACCAAACCTAATATTGAAACATTGCCAGTTTGTAAGTTGCTTATACAATTACCTCAAAGATAATGAGGATTTTCCACTTTTTTTCCCTGAACGTTATATACTGTAATCTAGTTTTACAGGTGTATCATGCATTTAAGCGGGGCCTTAACTTTGACAGAAGAGCTTTCCTTATTTGTGCAACTGTTTATTTCAGACTATGTGATCTCAGAACAGGGTTATCACAAGTATGTAGTCGTACCGCTAACTGGTGGCAAAGACAATCACCAAAAATTGTGGGCAACGTATTTTTTCTCATTATCTGACGTGCCCTACTGCTATAACTTAACACGTTACGGGGGATACCCACCACATGATGTTTGTAACAGTATTGAAAAGCACATTTTTCAAGGTACATAATACTACAGAAAATCGGTATTAAAAAAAAAAAAATCACATTACAGGAACTACAACATAGCGATCAGTGAACTCTGCATCATGAAATTTAGTTTGATATTCTAGATTCCTGTTTCAGTGGAATTATTCATATTGGGACATAATTTTTTCTGCTCAGCACAACATAACTACTTATGTCAATACTTCAATAATCTCATGCTCCATTGTGAAAGACCTTAAATAAAAAACCCAACAACAAATACTGTGAATATGCTGTCGCGAATAATTCTCATGTTAAGAACTGTTAAAATCCCTTTTTGATCTTCCTCCTCTTCCTTATCAGGTTTGGCAGTTTATTCTGTCCATTTTTACTTTTGTTAATAAAATTCTGATGAAGAGAAGGTACCTTAAGATTCATCATCAGCCCTACACATAGCATGCTACTCTTCAAGGGATGCGGATTCGAGAGAGAGTGAAAATTTTTCAGGCACCACTCAGATATGATATGCTCACAGGATGAAGGTGGTGCTACACTAGCTGGTAGCCTGATCCTGAAGTTTGGTCATATTCTATTGTATACTGCCTTGTCCAGTCCACAATAACAGGCCGAAAGAGACCACAGCATCTGAATTCAAAGAAGTCTATAATGTTCCTTATACATCCATGGCTAAAAACAAAACAAAACAAAAACACACGTTAGTAAGCAATATCACAGCTCTTCTAACAAAGTACAACATTTTCTGTCTACCTACAAATTTGATTCTTCACACTTTAAGTTTGTAACTGTAGAAAACCAATTCAGTTCAGACTTATCTTAGTGCTTGCTGATGAGGAAGTTCTGAGATAAGAAGTAGTCACCAGACTGGTGAATGTTTGATCCTTGGACACAACCCAGACACTAACTTTCTTCCGCTATCTACCAAAACTATATGGAGAAATGTGGCATTTTACTGGCAGCGCACCATCATGTTGCACAGCATGGTAATTCAGATCCCTTTGTAAGAGGAAAAGTGCATTGTACAGACAGATGCAAGACAAAACGGTGCAAAGTGCATGTCCTCTTAGAATAATTTCCATTTTTATTAATATCTATTTCTGTCATACATACCGGTTCACCAGCTGCAGGTCTAAGGTCAATTAAGTCCCCAGACATCACAAAATTAAGAAAGCATTATCTGAATTAAATGAACTATTCAAGTGCTTTCTGCTGCTGAATCAATGAATTGTCAAATATTTAAGATACCTACATCAACATTCCAACATGTTGGGTTTTTTAGCTTAATTACACATGGGCTGAATAGATCATGGTTTTCTGGAAGAGAAGCTTTTGTTATGATATATGCAGGAACAGGTCTAAGCAACAAGATGACGACAATCTACTCTATGTCAATGCTTCATCTGACAGGTGATGCCAAGTCAGTTATTTTAAGATACCTGGTGTTATTTTAGACACCTGGTCTTATTTTCAGGAGTCGTTTCAGGAGCAGCTATTCCAATGAAAATGGTTTGTGAATGTGACATTAATTTGGGGATAAAACCAGCATTTTTTTCCTATTCTGTGCATCACCCTATGTTCTTCAGGCAAAATAATTATGTTTTTGTTACAAGTCTTATCTGTAGGAAGACTATAACCATACAGAGATGCTTGTCTACTCCTCACTAGAAGTTCTGTATGGAAAGATATTAAAAAAAAAAAACAAAAAACCACACAAACTTCTCTTGTAGCACAAAAATCAAACTGCAACAAGAACTTCTATCTCCTGTTCCCCTGGGTGTCACCTGAAAGAGAGGCAGCTCCCACTGGAGACACAGCATATGCAGCAGAATGAGACATACTTCTGTCCTTTTGCTGCTCCTTTTGTAACGCGCCCTCAACCCACCAATATTCCAACCTCATGCCTTCATTTATGTCCTGCTTTGGTTCTGCAAGCTGCTCCGTGCTGCCATATTCCCATCCTAGTGCTATATCATCCTCGAGCCCTCTCTCAGCTTGCACCCTCATCACTATAGAAACCAGAATCCGAACCTACCCTTTACATACTGATACCCAAAAGCCCACATCTCACTCATGCAAAATCCACTTCAATTCCTGGGACCTCCAGCTCCCTTCCCCACAAATAGCTTTGCCCATGCTCTTCATCCTGAGCAGGAAGGAAAATTCCTGGGACCTCCAGCTCCCTTCCCCACAAATAGCTTTGCCCATGCTCTTCATCCTGAGCAGGAAGGAAGTGCTGCCTCTTTTCTCACAGTAAAGAGGGCAAGGGGAGCTACTGCATAGAACAAACTCAACAGCACATTAAATATCAATCAGGAGAAAGTGCCTGGTGTGGAAGTGAAGATCCAGGTCAACATCGACACCATGCAATAAGCAACTACCTCTGGTTTGGACATCTGATTTATAAAGAGGATATTTATTTCCCCATAAACTCTACAGCAAAATACAACCACTGCTGGAAAGCATTATTTTCTGTGTTTATGCATCCCTGTCTAGAGTCACTACAAAACATTTATCACTTCCTTTAACTGGATAGAATGTGTTACTGCAAAAATACCTGACAGATTCAGCATTCCGAGTAGTGCAAATACTTTAAAAGTATTTAGCTATGCTCTGTTTCAACAAGCTGCACAATTCAAACGTATACAAGGCTACACAAATAAGAAATACGTTTACACTTTAAAACTTACTTGAATGGGCTTTCAATAGATGTGGTTGTAACTTTAAAGTGCTTGTATCTTCTTGCATTCATTCTTTCATTTGTAGTGATACCTAGGCAAGATATCTGAAGACAGGAAAAAGTAAGCAATTTAGCTCATGTGAAAACATGCAAACAAGCCCTGCATGAGTCAGACTGAAAAAGGAGGACCAAATTTACTGTTTTATATTCCTTCTTTTGAAGAAGGAATTTTTGTCTGGGGAAATTATGAGGTCCCAACATAAAACACCATACAACAGCTCTACCAGATTGTGCAAAAAACTTAATTTTTAAAGTGATCAGAAATAAATCGTTACAATAATAATCATTATCATAATAAACTGTGACTTCTTAGTTCATAACAAAGAGATGCCTTTACTATATGGTCAGCTGAGGTGTACTGTAAGTAACAGATTCAGCAGTTACTTTACACAGCATTTGAACCACTTTCTTTTCTTCTTGACATTCTGGTTACAGCTCCAGTAATATTTTTTCCCCCATTTATAAATTTGTTGCAGTAACATAACTTTTCTGTCCACGAGACAAAAAGATGATCAGAAAAAAAGTGAAGTGTTTTTTTTTGTTGTTGCTTGTTTTTTTGCCTTTTTACAGAATCATTTGGCCCAAAGGCTATTATTTTCTGTAACAGCTTTCCAACTATGTTAGCCTAAAAGGTTATCATATGTAAAATCAAGTTTACTGTAATGTGATACAATTGGAGACAAAAATTTGAGAACTCCCTTAGCAGCCTTATAGTACAGGAAGAGAAAAATCTTGTCATTCCTGGTGAAATATAAAAACTCAGCTCTGCTGCATGTTACAAAAAGAACAACACTGAGAAAGTTAAGTTTGGGCTGGCTTGCCTCATTTGGATGCACTTAATATCTCAAGCATTTTCGTCATGTTCTTGAAACCCAGTGAAATTTTATGTCTATGTACATAAATGGGCTCCCAATGGCCAACTTTTGAAGTAGGAAGTAAAGGTTTTAAATTATTTTTCTAAGATAGTAGGCAGTGTTTTGACAATAACCCTGGCTGGTTCAAGGACAAGCCCAAACTTTATGGTGGAGAGAAAGGGGAGGGGAGGGGGGAAGCAGCAGGAGTAGGGGCTGCGCAGTTGCAAACTGAAAGAAGCAAATTAGAGAACATCTTTATCAATTCCATCATTACGGCAAACTCCAAAGAGATTTGTCAAGAACAGTCCTAAGGTTTCTATGAGTAAAACTCTTAGGAAATACAGTAATATGACTGTGTGTTCAGTTTTCATTTTTCCAGGATTAGCGAAGAAGTCAAATGCTAGAATTATTTTGCTTAATTACACTAATGATACAAATACTATGAGATGTTTTTTTCCATGTAGCATAATTCAAAGATTCATCTGTACACAGATGGATTAACAGGAATCCTCAGTGCAGAATTTAACGGATCATGATATAAGTATGATGGAAGGCTCTCCAGAAAGTTACACGCTTATTCTGTTATAGAATTCTGGTTAGACTGCTTTGAAGGCTGCCTGAAATACATGTAGTTCCTCTGTTTGTTTGCCTTGGGCAGGAAAGACCTCTAAAAGACTGAATGGCTGTTGCTCACACATACAAGATTTTGAAATTGATACATGTTGTAAATTATGAATATTGTAGAGAAACAAGGACATAAATTTCCTGAAAAGTTTTACCTGCGCCTTATAGGATGATTTTTATTTCCAGGATCTCTGGAAAGACTTAAATCAAAAGTCTCACGGTTTGTTAATGACAAGTCATACTGAAAGACTTTCAAGTTATACTGAAAGGTTTCAGTATGACTTGTCTTTCCTTAAAAAGGCTAAAGAAAAACTTGTGTTTGGTCAGATTACAGTACAGTAATGTGATCACAAATCATACTGAAGCAGTGGAAATTACTGCATCCACTTTGAAGTCCTTCTGCTAATGACATACTGCATTATTCCAAGTTCGACCCACAGATTTTATCCTCTATTAGTCTTTATTGCCCTTCTCTTGTCTGTTTTGCCTTTCTGTCATTCTGAGAAAGGAAAGCAGGAGTTAGGTATTTTAACCCCCTGCAAAAAAAATTAAAAAAAAAAAAAAAAAGGCACAAGTGAATGAGAAGTGAATGCCTGATATCCAGAGACAACAGATGCCTGTCTCCTCCAGCGTGGCTGAGGCAGTGAACACTTGGTCTTGCATAATGAACATTAAAATTAAAATGACAGAACTATTTGATATTCTTATGTCACTCCCAAGACTCAGCTTTACAAATTAAGTGCTCTTCCATACCTGATACATCTGACACATGAGTAACACAGCCACCCACATGAAGTGAAAAACACTGTTTAGAAACATCCAAAACATCCACGGAGAACAGGTAGCGATCTGTGTAATATAGGTCCAAAATCCATCCTTTGCATAACTTGTCTCACAGTGGAAACCCCAGTCTAGAGAAAAAACAAAGTGTCAAAAACCATACAGAAGATTTAAAATATGTTTATTGTACATCAACATAATGCCCACATGAGAATGTATTAAATTAAATGAGAAAATGACAATGTGGCAGTTTTACTTGCTCCCTCTTCCTTTCCTGACTCCTTGAATACATCACATATAGACATACTTGGCTATGATTAAAAAACCCACAAATCTAGGACAAGGAAAACATCATCTTCTAACTTAAAATATCCAATGTAGTCAATTATTAATATACAGTTCAATTCCAGAATAAAAACATCCAAACTTCTGGTAAGGCAGAAATCTGCAAAAATCCATACCAGGAGATAAAGTATTTATAAGCAATTAAAAAAAAAAAGCCAAACTCCCACATGTACTCACAAGAGATACATCCATAAATCATCCAGCAGATCATAAAAAGCAGGAAGAACAGGTATCCCATAAAATAGCGATGGTTCCCTGCTCCTAAAGTTGCACAAGAACAACAGGGACCAAATTACTTACACTTTCAGAAGAAAGACAACACTACATCAGAAAGTTTAATTGCTTGCTTGGAAGTACTGCTTATTATTGCATACAGAACCATTACTCTCCAATATTAAGCCAATATAACTTCAAGACAGTGGAATTAGCTGGCTTATGATTTTTTTTTTTAACTTCTGAGACAACAAAGCAACGTTTTATTTTCTTCAATTTCTGTCACATTACAGCTGCAATTCACACAAATGCACTTCATCTGTAACCTCTTTCATGAGCTAATAAAATTATTGATAGACAATATTTAGAACAATGTTGGTGACAGCTGTTGCAGAGCCCTGAACAGCCAAGAATTACACATCAACAAATATTTAAAAAATTCCATTAGAAAATCCAGACTGCAGAGTTCACTTTCTTAAAAGAAATAGAACTATGAATACATATACAACCTCCCTTGATAATAAGCTAACTCACAACTTAGGTTTAAACCTGCTTGATGAAGCTAGCTAAAAATAAAATATCTAATAGAACTTGTAAAACAAATACATGTAACTGAACAGACAAAGCCTAACAACCTGGCTAAAATAATGAATGGGATAAAAACCATTCTGCTTAAGACAGCATTTAAATGCAAAAAAATTCAATTACTCAAAGACCGATCTATTTTTAACATTAATAGAGCTAAAGAGATGCCGCTTATGTGAGCATATCATAAGTCTGAAGTACTCAGCCTTCCTTCTCTTTGTAAAATATGTCCACTGTTGCAACCTTCCAACAGCTCTAGGCTGTAAACTAAACCCACAGAGATGATAATGGGCTACAAAAGATTTGGCTGTCATCATCTACAAGCACAGCATTTACTTCTTCATTATGTCAAACGTTTTGCCTGCTAAAACAAGAGCATCCTCTGGAGGCAGAAAACAATCAAGTGCTTTTAGCAAGTGAACCGAAAGACTACATAAATAAGAGATGAGGAAAAATACACATACAACACAAGCTAGACTAAACACAAGGCATTTCCTAGAAAATCAAACAAGTTCCTTCAGACATAAAATATGTCACAACATTGCCTTCAATCGCCTAAGAGCATATGAGAAACAGTGTTGGGAATGTCCCTATGGTATCACTTCCATTTGCATTCTAAATTTCAGAATGGTTAAGTTTCATAAAAGACATTTTTTAAAAAATTGGAAGGTAAATGGTGACTTAGAGGTTCATCTGAGAGGCATCTGATGAGATGCTCCTTTCAGCAGCATCTTCAATGACAGTAAACCAAATTCTGCTTAACAGGAAATCCATCTGTACTTGGTAAAAACACACATGTACCATTTAAAACTATAAATGAGACCGGTACAACCTCGGTCACAGTTAAAGACTTAGGAAAAAGAAAGTGGAGAAACTGCCTTTCGTCTGTATCTGAAATAAGATTGGGCAAAACAACACTATTCTCCACAGTTTCACCCTGGACTGGCAGGAACGCAGTTACTCTCCACAGTTAAAAACAATACTGTAAGAATTGTTGCTAATTTCTTTTATATGGTTGTGCTTATACTAAACATAAGTAATAACTTATAATAAAGGTAACTGATTTTTTACTGATGGAGTTGTAGTGTATGATTTAGATGGTTTGTTCATTTCTTCATTTTTCCTACTTTTTGCTCCTTGGAGAAAAATCTTTATTGGGGGAAAAAAGTGATCATTATTCTAAATCATAAAAAAATTTCTCAGATACACAAGACCTACCTTCTGAGTCACTGCTATCAGAACAATAATTCAGTACAATGTCAGCATAACCCCTGTGACATAACAGTTTAGTTAAGGCTCTAGCTTTTCATGCAATGACTTGAAAACTAAATTTCGTTGCAAGTCTGCAGTTTGTGTTTGAAATTAACTACAAGTGTAGTAAAATCTGTTATTTTTCATCTTCAAACAACCAACTGTAAAAAAACATAATGCCATTTTGATACTCCATTAAAAGGATAATCACGTTTAGAGACTTGCTCACTGTAATTTTGCGGGTATGATGAAAACAATTTGCCCCAATTGCCCTTTTGTTTATTTTTCAAATAGTCTGCACTTTTTGTCAACCTCTTCAGAGCAGTAAAAATATTCTCCCTCAATCTCTTTATATGGCAAGCTTTATCCCCAAAGGATTTATTTTAGAGTATCTGTACACACTCTTACAATATTTCTCAGTCCTATCTTTAGTAAAATTCCTATCTTTCTAACACATTCAAGGGAAGACTACATATAGCATTTCCAAATTCCTCCTTTCCAGAAGGGCGTGATTCATGTTTCCCTTTTTGGCAAACGTACCATGAATGCTGTTTTAAGAATGGATTCTGCTTTGTAATCCTATGCTGAGAGTCACCATGTACCAATCTGAGACAGAAAGGCCATATAAGGTCATTTAGACCACCACTCCCTCCAATTCCGTAGTGCGATTCCTAACGCTTTTTTCCCCCAGACTACTTTCAGGTGTCCTAATGTTTACTTTTACCTCCAGTTATCCCAATCCGTACACAACCACAAGTAGGAGGAATCTGCTTTTCCATCACCATTGTTTTTTAAAAAACATTTCCTCCACCTAACATAATCCCATGACTCACAAACTCTCTTATTACATGTAAACTAAGGTCTTTTCTCCCTCGCCCGTCTTCCACACTTTTCCAGTTACTGATTAAAATACTCATCTTTCTGTCCCATTGACAGCTACTCCTCAGCACTCTGCAAAACAAACTGTCACTAAACACTCTGCAAAACCTGAGCCTGTGCACCTGTTTTAATTAAAAATTTCTTAGTTCTTCCTTGTAAAACATCTAAAATATAAATCAAAGGTAGCTTGGGTAGTAACATCAGTCGGAAATATAAAATAGGAGGGAGTGGTATAAGTCCACCTCAACGAGACTTTAGTGATGTTCTATTGCAATTCAAACACCAGCACTGACTATTTTACTCTTGATCATAAGACCAAACTACTGTGACTATCCATTATCATATACATCTGGATGGACTACAATGAAGCACTTATTGGCTGTCGGCTGTCAATGAATCCAGGTCCTAATTCCTCCCCAAGATTAGAGTTACCTCTGCTTGTGTCCTAACAAAATAGATCAGTGAAGCAAGCTGCACTCATTTCCTAGCTGTGAAGTCTTCAGTACTTCCTGCATAATAATGGTTTTCAAGTAAGTTTCTCGAAAAGTATGACAGGGAATAGTAGCATTTGAAGACTTTATTCCTGTTCTATATCTGCTCTTTTCGTCATCACTGGGTAGAATAAATGACTACCAGGGGTGGGTCAAGAAGAGAATACTTCGACAGGAAGTCATTCTGTATCTAACTGCTATAATCACAACATTTTCTAATACATATACTTTCCCATTAAATTACTGAAAATTATTGGTAAAGATGAAAATTTTTATCTTATGTAATGGATAATAGTCAGTTGTGGAGTCAGTACCTGCCTTTTCTGCAAACATTAAAAAGCAATTAAGCTTTGTATCTTTTAATTATTAGAGTTTATGTTAATAAAAATATATAGGTGAGACATTGAGTTAGATATAAGACAATTTTGAGGATAGGCATACAATAGACAATACAAATTAAAATAATGCAGAGAATTGCACATAGAAAAAAAAAAAAAATCTCAATCTTGAAAATGTTTTTCCTTCTACCAGAAGTCCTCAACAGTTTTTCTCCAACTTTGGCAGAAGCCAAGTCACTTTCACTGTGAAATAAGAACAGGCAAAACCCTGCACAACGCCCAGGGTTGATTTCGGAAGCTCTTCCCTTCTCTATCTGTTAAGACAACATCGTATTTTAGCAAATTACTCACCTACACAGTTACCCACCCACGGGCAGTGATGATCAAACTTCGCTATACATCGATTGCATACACCACAGTGTTTGGACCTCACTGGCTTCCGTATCTGTAATGGTTATTAACATTTGTTTAGAACAGCAAAAAACCCTAACATTTTTACATAGAAAAAGAAGCCCCTCAATTTAAATGTAAATTGATTTTTCTATTGTTAACCCCTTAGAAAACTTCAAGCTCTATGCTATTTCTTAAAGCAATCTTAGCTATTAAGCTTAACATATACACTATTTAACACGAATATCTACACCACCTCAGTGAAATTATTTTCACGCTATTTGTTATATATAAAGGATTTTTTCCCCCAGATAGATTTGTCCTATCCCCTCCAGCTTTTGAGCTTTGTATAGCAGCCAGTGTCATTCAGCTTTTTAACAATGAAAATACAGAATGAGTTTGAGTTCCACGATTCTATCAGTATCGTTCATAACTGAGCTCTAATGTAAACTCTTTCCGCTTATTTTCTAAACACAGGAATATGACTCAACAAGTAGAACTCAGTGGCACTTAAAATGCTAAATTACTCCTAACATTTTGTTCTTAACGGTTATGTTTTGAAAGACATATAAAATGGCAATAAAAAAAGAACTGATATTAAGTGTTCTCAGATATATACGTATATATACACACACGTAATTTTTAAGGTGCCACACCTGTACATAATATTCTAGATTCAATTTTGGGAGTATAACATCATTCATGTTCTACATAGGCTAGAGCATTATAGTGTAACACTGATAACCTTGGTAATTTTATATTTGCTTGTTAACTTTCTAAAAAAGAAACACATTATATTTATTATGGTTACTTTTTTTTTCCTTAAGCAGTTACTTCCTTTTACATTTTTGGTGGTGAAACAAAGTATTAACTAGTCCAAGAAAAGTATTTGCTCTGAATTTGGCAAGCTTTACAAGATCCTCCTCCCTCCCAAGTACTGCTAAATTGAGAAATACACTTGATTCTTGAAAAAAATACTTCACTAGCAGCACCACATAATTTTACAGTGACTTACAGAGGTGGTGGAATGTCACCTGTGATTTTCGTAACTTGTTAGGTGTATAACCAGCCATCTTGGTAGATATGTTGGATACTTGGATTTTGACACTGGCAAGTTATTTCCACAGTGATATTTTTTTTTTCTCTTACTATTACAGGGCTTTTTGTGTACAGATATATTATTTACTGAATACGCTGCTTAAATTAAAGATTACAAATAAATCCTGCCCTTGAAATTGCATTAAGGCCAAAAATGCGTTTAGAATAGGAACATCTAATTTTGGCCTAGCATTTACGAAAAAAAAAAAAAAAAAAATCAGTGCTACAATTGATTAAAAAATATACTACCAAGCAGGTACTGCAGAATATACTGAGGTCCAGACTTCCTGTCTCTGCAAGTTCTACTATTGTCTGCAGAAAAAAAAGAAAAAAAATATTAGAATTTAGCATACAAACAAATGCTGACAACCATAGTAATAGCTGCTTCTGAGACGCAGGGTTGTGAACTCTATTCATTTCCCGTACTTTCTACACACAAGAACAACTTAAATTCAGCTGAAACTGATTTTAAATCTACTTTGTTAAACCAATATGCACATTTACTTCTAAATTAATTCTAGCTTATACTTATTCCTACTCTATCTAGGTTTTGAGAAAAAGCAAGCTTGTACTGATTTTGATACATCCACACAGTGATTAGCACCGGTTTGACTAACCTGTTGTTAAACTTATTAAAATTAATGCAGTAACACAAATAAAACTAGCCAGCAGGATCAGCCAGCCTAAAAATCAGAGTTTCTTTCCAGAGGTATCTCATCACAACCTTTACATCTATATTCACCTCTTTCCTCAGATGTTAAAGCTTCAAGAAAGAAAAGAAATAATGCAAACCAAACCTCTTACAGATAATGCTACACTTATCGGTCAAGTGACACACAGAAGCAGGTATCAATTAAAGCATGCCTATACCTCTCACACTAAACGATAGCTTTTTTATTTTGTACACTCCTCCTTCAGTAACCACTTCATTGTTGGAATAGAAGGAACCTAGTATTCCATTAAATGGTTTCCAACAAGTTTTAAAATTCAGCAGCTGAAATCTGTGCTGCATGAGACTTAAATGACATTTGCAACACATGGAAAATACCCTGAAAACATTTTTTACCGGAATAGCCTTCCCTGATCCAGAAGGAATTCACTCAGCATGAATAGCCTAATGGCAAATACATTAATCTACTGCTCCCTTTCAGACCATGTATCTCTCATGCATCAAGGTGGTTTCTAACTGCAGAAGCAATAAAATTGTCCTTACAACTTGTCCTGGTTTCAGCT